>JANHZT010003220.1:67705-77740 GCA_032468215.1 Stegonotus admiraltiensis | reverse complement strand
AGGGTTTCTGCATTCATGCTACGGATAACTAATTGGTGGAAGCTGCTGTCACAAAACATACAGTAAGTTGTAACCTGACCAGAGTCTTTTGATTTGGGCAGGTTGTAAAAACCGTACAATAAATAAAATCCACAGGTGCCTGCAGGCTGAGATGGCTTTGAAATGGGAGTCAAGATATTTGTTCAGTGGGTGAACAATACTTTTGACATATTGCTTCCCTGACCTGTGGCTTTCTAGAGGCAGCTGCTCAGCCAGTCCTGGAAACGGGCAGCTGGGAGAAATGGAGAGCTGGAAGGGCACAGTCTGGATTTCCTGGGATCTTCTCCTCTCTGGCCAGGAAGCAGCTGAGATGTTGGCTAGTTGGAGAGAGGAAGAAATAATCCTGTGAACCTTCCAGGAACGAAAGGGAAGAGGGCTACACTTTCTCAGGTATCTTTGTTGAAGGGGCACTGGAAGGATCAAAACACCAATCAAGCCCCTTCCCCCAAGTTCGTTCTGGGCCCACCCTTGGCTGAACATTACACTGATTTCCCTCAGGCCAACTGAAAGAGACAATCTGTATTCCTGCTACAGTTGTGCATATTATTTTTAAGTCATTAGTCTCTGTCTCATATTGTGAGTCAAGAAGTTTAATAAGAGGAATTTATAGCCTGTCTCCTCTAATCAAGACAATAAACCATGGTAGCGCTGAAGGCTTTGAGCTAATGGATGCTACTTTCATTCTCAGCTTTCTCCATCCTTGCTGCCCTCTTTCTAGCTGGTCTTTCTGGATTTATTATCAGATAAAACTGGCTCCTCTCAACTGAGCAAGGAGAACATAGGACACCTTGTGCTCCCAGATGGCAACAAGTCCCTCCAGAATGAATTAATGGCCACGCAAGTGACAACTCCCAGTTGGGTCTGAAATCATGTCATAAGAAAAGGCTGTTGAATATTTAATGACTGTCATGTAGTTGTTTAGCGCTATGTTTATTTGCTCTGCAGTTCCACCTAAGCTCAGTGCAAGCAAAATAGTAAACACCACACCATCATGAAAATCCTTTTATTCCAGAAGCTTCCTAACCAGGAATGATTACATTACAAATTCCCCAAGTTCCTCTGAGGGTGCTGAAAGGAGCATCAGTCCTGCTGGAGAGCTACTTTTTAGAACCAGAGAAAGGGAGCATCTCCTCCTGCTCAGAATGCCTTGAACCAGTTCTGCATAACTGTTGGTCTTCAACGCTCCATGTCTGGTCCAAACCTGGTCTTGGTTGAGCTTGGACTGGGGAAATCAGGGGCTGGAACCGAGCCAAGACTTTCAGAGGGCCAAGTACTAACGCCAGGCTTGGCTGATTGAGAAGCTGCCCCCTCCACGCCAACCATGAGAGGGGGTCTTGCCAAGCAAAAGTTTTTTTCCCTTCTGCACCTGAAGAGGTTCTTCAACAAACCAACCAAGCCTCATTCATCACACTCCTCTTGCCTTGGAGGTGCCCATGTAGCAGGAAAGAGGTCACACCTGCCCTAAAGTTTAACTTCCCTTGTGGTGGCCTTTCCACCATACAGGATCTGCAATCCTTCCGTAGGGAATGTTAGTGACCCGATATGGGACCATCTCCATATAGAACACTAAATGGGGACTTTTCCCTGTGAAAAATATCTGGCTGCAGCAATGATGTCTGTCACCTGTTTCACCCCAATCTGATCATCCAGTTTCCCCTCCCACACAAGTAGTATCCAGGTGCTACCGAGCAGCTATTGATTACTGGCTGATGGAAGAAAACCAACCGATGAAAATGTTCAAGGTGGGTCTCAGACACATCTGCCTTCTTTCCACATTCTCTCGTCCTTCCTCTCCCCACCAAAATCCAGAATCTCTGCCAAAATTTGTATTCTCCAGCCCAGAGCTGTGCTCTGCATATGGAAAATGTTTGCTCTGAATATTGTCCATTAATGTTTTCATCTGTGTTTAGTGTCAGGAGTTTTCGATTACTGGCCTTGCAAAGTGAAAAGCTTTGCTTTCATGCCTCCTCGGCTTTCATTTTCAGATACCCGTCAGAGTAAATGATAGGATCGGCACTTTGCCCAGGGGGAACAAGGGAAGAAACTTCATTGGAATCTGTAAAATATGTGATTAGCACATTGGCTGTAGACCCTGAGCTGGAGCTGGGGGGGAGGGCTAAGCTGTCTACTCAAGGAGATCCAAGACAGAGCATTCCAAAGATGGACATTGATATTGATAGCAACATAGATGCCGTAATTAATTAAACCACTGAAATCTCATTGTTATAGGATGTGGAAAGGATTACACTAAAACTCTCTTTTTACAACGCTGTAATCCCTTTAATTTGGGGTGGAGTCAAGATGACTAGATGGAGCTGAGAATTTACTAGCTGGATGCCCTTCCTGATGCCACATGCAGTTTGCAGCAGATTTTTTTTTCTTTGTGCCCTGAAAGAGATACATCTGCTGCTACCTAGGATTGGACTCTCAACCACTGGAAATGAGCATCTTCACTATTAGGCCACCACACTGCTCATGGAAAAGATTAGAATGATGGTTCAAATTGCCAGAGCATGAATTGAATTTGGGCAGTAACAATGTGTTGTAAGATTGTAGAGAGATTCCATAGTCAGAGGCATTCTACCTCTGAATGCCAAATGCTGGGAAGCATTCAAGGCAGACATAAGTGCCATTATTACAATGACATTGTGGGTTTTCTGTTTTATATCCTTCCTGTGCTGTTTATTGCATCTTTCTGTAATTATTTTCATTATAATGTGCCCAAATAACCCAGATTACTGCATTAAGTAAATAATTGGTAGAGAAAATGAATGAGAATGATTTTTCTTCATTAAAGGAAACCATTCAGATACCTTTTGACGGTATCTGAATGGTTCCTCTTGGGAGACAATAAAGGAGCCTTTGTCTCACAATCAGAGTCCTTCTTACTTTTTCAGAGAGTAACAGAGTCAATCAGACCCTGAAAATCTGAATCTGCAACTGTCCCTGGATCTTGTGCTCTGCAAATCATTAGAATAACAACAACCATGATGAGAAGATTTAGAAGATCCTTTTGATCTCATTTACTTTCCTGCCATGTAGGAGAAAGGCCAGACAATGAGGTTTTCATTAATTATGGAGCCTATATTTATACCTATGTAGATATAGCCTCCATAATTAATGAATATAGATATAGGCTTAGGAAAATATATTCAAATGCAGGGACATGTCTGTTACCTACAAAGGTCAGAATTGGCAAGTCATTGCATTCCCTGTGACACTCGATGGAAATGAAAGTTGGGCTTGGAAGAAGCAGGGTAGGAAGAGTTCAATGCAGCTGAGCTTTGGTTCTGGAGAAGTCTCCTGAGAATATCAGGGACAGCCATGGAAACAAAACAGTGGATCATCAGACAAATGAACCCAGAGACACAAAGGATCCAACAGGCACAAATGACCAGGGTCAATTTCTCCACTTTGGACCCAACTCTCTGGAGAAGCTCTGATGCTGGGAAAAATGGAAAGAGAAGGACAACCAATAAGTAGCTGGAAGGTCTCAGTCACCGTGATGATAGGGCCAGCATTGAAAGACCAGATTAGGGACAGATGATGCTGGAGAAAGTATGGTTGCTGTGAGTCAACACCAACTTGAATGGCACCCAAACTATCAGTCATGTAGGAGACCCTGCCCATTTTCCATTCCCAGCACTGATCTTCATTTTTTTAAAAGCAATGTTTCAGTTACTCATAAAAGAATTGTTCAATGGGAAACACAACCCCATGCAGACTAACTAAAGGGGTATTAGCTTGCTGGAAAAGTTGGATTTGTCCCTTTGTTTCTCTAAAGAGGCCCTGCTTATATGCAGATGATTTACAGACATTCAAGTTTGAGAGTCCTCAATGCATTGCATTGTGAACCTGTGTTTCAAAGGGAAAATAGGTTCAAATGATTATTTCAGCTGGTGGATCACCAACAAAGCTTCCCCACAGAGCAAAACTCTTTTCTTCACATTAGCCTATTTCATTGGCAAGTCACAAGCACATAAATTTAGAGTTTTCAGTTTTCACCCTGTGGCCAAATTCATTTGGTAGAGTAAATCTTAATAGAGCATTAGCTAAAAGTTGCCTTGAAGTACGAGCACACGGAGTAATGTTTCAAATCATTTAAAAACTAAAGTCCAAACAATTTATTTTTATCAGGCCACCAGTTCAAACGTCTCAGGCAGGAATTTTGTTCCACTGATGAAAATTAACTGCATGGTACCCTTGTCCAACTGATCTGTGTCTGGAACCGGTAATATTCCAGGGCTGCAACCTTTGGCCTTGATTCAAAGCCGGAGCTATTTTTTTCAATGTCAAGCTGGTCAGGATGGGGACAAAACTCCAGTTATTTGGCAGTTCGAATCTCACCAGGCTCAAGGTTGACTCAGCCTTCCATCCTTCTGAGGTGGGTAAAATGAGGGCCCAGATTGTTGGGGGCAAGAGGCTGACTCTGGAAACTGTTTAGAGAGGGCTGGAAAGCGGTATATAAGTCTAAGTGCTATTTCCATTGCTATTGCAGTTGTCCGTAATCTTCCCAAATGCTGAATTGCCTTCCTTTAGTGTCTCTCCCGCTACTGTCATGTTGAAACTTTAGGTCTTAACTCTGTGTAGCAGAGTACAAATAAATGTGTATTATGCTTTAGAGAAACAACATCATATCAAAGGCACAACCTGGAAGGAACAGCAAACTTCCCAACTCTTCTTCAAGTGCTGAATTTCTAAAATATAATTAAGCCATAACATTTGGAAGAGAGGAAAGACCAGCCAATAACTAACTGCCAAAGTAGGTAACCATCTTGCTGAAAACAAACCTATTTAGAGGAGTTGAAAGTCCTTTATTGAATACCTACTTTCAAGGATCAGGCCAGCTGCGATCACCAGAGCAGGAAGAAAAAATGATGGGGAAGCAACTGTGCTTGTGGTGCTTAAGACCAGGCAAGTGTGCAGCACAGGTGGTCTTCCA
The DNA here is from genome assembly GCA_032468215.1 of Stegonotus admiraltiensis. Taxonomy (NCBI): domain Eukaryota; kingdom Metazoa; phylum Chordata; class Lepidosauria; order Squamata; family Colubridae; genus Stegonotus; species Stegonotus admiraltiensis. The sequence goes on along the minus strand of JANHZT010003220.1, from coordinate 72,759 downwards.
GAGCAAAGAAAGAATCCCAAGGGCCGCTGTGTTGAGAGCAGCTGAGCAGTGGGTGGACCATGTTGGGAACAAGGATGGCTCCAGGCTGGTTTCTGGCTTTCAGCCCTTCCTGAAATAGTTCTCTGGTGGCTCCTCAACATGACACAACCCAAGGCATTCCATTGTCCTCCAGTGGATATAAAACCGCTGTACCCACCAACAGAGAATCCCACCTAGTAGGGGAGCACCAGACAGGAAAGAATATTTTGAATATCAGGTGACTGAGGTATCAAAGGATTCATTTCATTCTTGGTTGACCAAATAAAATCAAAGTCTATTTCCACTCCAAGGAGCTCATGTGCTTGGTGCCACCTATGTGCCACCTATGTGTTTGGTTAAGGTGAAAGTTAAGCACATGGATCAAGGTTGTCCAGAGCACACTTCATAGCTGAACCATTTGTTCCCCAATCCAAATCAAACCTTCGGTCCATGATGCTGACTTGGGATTGTCTCCTTCTCCTCAAGGTCCTCTGTGGAGCGCCTCCTACAGGTCATGTATGGCCTCCTCTTGACTACAGACAGAAGTGAGAGATTCCCCCCCCCAACCATCTCTTCTTCCCATGTAGCTTCTGCTAATTTCTCTCTCTGTGGATGAATTGACTTAAACTTGTCTCAGGTGTCCGTCCATCCATTCTTCCGTTCTGCTGGAACTAAACCTCTTTCCAGGCCATATCATCTCCTCCATGTGGATTGTATTTACAATGGAAGCCAGGAACTAATAAGCTTCTCTCCCAACAGAAGCCAGGTCTGTTCATTATCAAATCATCTCCAGATGTACGGCTCCTTTTCTTCTCCCAGCAGCTATAATCATCACTTTGTTATGCCCCATGGGGGCCCGTAATATTGCGCGGTGGCGCCTGTTCACATGCAGAAGGATTCCCAAATGAGGAAGGGGAAAGGAATGGCTGCCATCCAAAGGATTCGGGCAACCTTTTTCTGTGTAGATTTAGCTCAGCAGAGTCATTTTCCTGAAAGAACTTGTAAATGGGGAGCTGAGTGTGAAGGATGCCTGGTAAGGCCACAACTAGCCACATTCTGGAGTCAGAAAGAAGTCAAACAACTTGCAGAAAGCAAAGCTCCCCCTGAAGGGAGCCATCAACTGCCCAACCAACTCTGGAAAGGAAGATCTTGCCTGAGAATAAGGAAAGGGGCCTTCTGAGAGGATCTGCTCTCTACTCTTCCAAGAAGTGAAGCTTGAAAAGGAATCCTCCAAAAGTAGTAGCAGATTCCTAGCCCAGGCAGTCTTGTAGAAGATGGTCTGCGTTCTGCCTGCCTGCAGGGGCTCCCCTGGAGCAGTTTCAGGAAGGATCCAGGGTCATGGCCACCCATGTCAAGGATTCTAAGAAACATCAATGGAACATGGATCTGGAGGGCTTTTCAGTCACAGCTAGGATTAAATGATGGGAAAGGTAAAGGGGTGTCCATCAGGCATGGCTCGTTGGGTTCCTTGGGGCATGGTGCACAGATAGAAGCAGACGTGGGCAGAAAATATGGTTCCATTCTAGGAAATCCTCATACAGAACCCTGATGGAGCCTTTTTCTACTGTTCTGGGGTGCAGAAATGCTTAATGTGAGCTCAAGAAACAGACTGAACGTAATGCTAGAAACACGTCCAGGCAACCAACACATGTCTGCCTTCAATTCACACCTATGCCCATAAGTCACCAGCACCCTACTCTGCAAGGAGAGTCAAGCACGGGAGCAGAGTTATGTGATGAATGCAACACCTGAGCCATTTGAAAAGGAAGCCTTTTGGGGTTGCTAGGCAAAAATACAGATAAACACTCCGGTGCTGAACAAAGAAAATGCAAATGCAAAGCTTCTAATAAATAAATAATACCCCATGAGCTTCCGTTGCATTATCTGAATCACACACAGACCTTCTGCAACTTTGAGGAGGATTACCTAAGAAAGAGGTCCCTCGGGTTCTCTAAGTGTGGCTGCCTTCCTGAAGCTCTGCCTTCGGATGCCATAAGGATCTCACGCTCTTAAATTCACGAATGAGCAAAATCACTTTGTCCCCAGCTGAGACCCAGCTCTTGGCAATGCTGGTCAGAGCTTCCCTCCAGCCCTTCTTGAACATCTCGCTGCCCCAGAGGTTTGCGATGTGGGGTGGACCTCTATGCCTTGCATTAATTTCAAGGGTGATGCTTTTCTGGAACCTGCAATGGAAGTCGGGCCACCAGAGCCAAAGCACCTGGACTAGGCATGGGATTGTGAGCAGGTGGGGTGCTTGTATTTGTGTGTATGTGTGTGTGTGTGTGTTTGAGGGAGAGAGAGAGTAAGGGGAGAAGATTCTGCTCCATGATCCACTGGTACTGCAAAGACAGAAGCAGAGTTGATGATGGATCATCTTCCAGGCCTGCAATCCCCTCATCCTTCTTCCCTCAGAAATGACTCAATGAATCCAACCACCATGCATCTGCATGCTGAAGACCCTTTCTTTCTCTGTCTGCAACACCCTTCCCACATTTGTTCCATCAGTTATTGGAAAAAGATTCTTTGGCCTTCATCCCTCCCAGTCCTCTTCTCCAGGCAAAGGTGGTCAAGTATTGCCAGCGCTTCTGGACAGAATTCTTCTCCTCTTTGCTGTCCTCTTCTGAGCAGGAGGATTCCACTTTTCTTTGTGGATTCTATTTTGAATCTGAATTTTTGCTTTCTTTCTCAGAGCAACCTTCAGGGTCACCCAAGGAAGTTTGCCTCTGCAGCACACATAAAGGCTCTTTGGGACTCTTTGCCGTATGATGTGCTGGAGGCCACTGGTTTGGACAGCTGCACAAGAGAGTTGTTCACATTTATGGAAGCCATCTCCCCTTTTCTGTTGACAGGTCCAACCGTTGCTGAACCAGAATGCTGTGGCCTGTCAAGGTGTCGCATTGACATAAAGCAATATAGATGCTGTCCTAGGAATGGCAGCTAAGTGGGCATTCTGGGTGGGAATGGAGGTGGCACTGTTTTTTCCGTAGTCCAGGTTAAATGCCAACAAGACACAGTTAATCTTCTGAGTGATCTACTGGGAAAAAGCCCTCCATTTTCACAGATGGAGATTCCACAAAATCCATAGAAGAGTCCTTGGTAGACCTACTGCAATCTTAACTGCCACATCTGCCCTCATCTCCTGTTGCATCACTTGGCTTAAAGATGGATTTCCCTGGGTTAAATTAAGGATGCAGGGGCCAAATGGCATCGATCCCAACCATTTACACAATTTGACACACATCTGCTGACAGCTGCTTGTGGATGAATCCAGTCCCAGCAGGGGATGCTGGATGTAAGCAGACCAAGAAGCAGGACTGTTAACCCAGGAGGTCTTGGCAATGCATGGATGGCTAGGATTCTAGACTTCATATCCTTCGGGTAGCAAATGGTTTGGGGGTGAGATTTCTCCCCCCCTCCCCATGACTCTTTTTGAGGAAGCTGTGAATCTGATAGGAGGAGAGAAAATGTCTTTGCCAAGAACAATATCCACAAGTCAGTCTACCAGAAAACGTTCTAATCCCTACTCTAGGGAGGCTGGTGCAGAAGTCTCATCCTCTCTGCCTGCCAAGGCCCGTTCCTCTTTTCCCAGGGACAGAGACTTACAGGGATGGGAAACGTCCCAGCACCTCCTCCTGCCTTTCGCAGAGCTCATCCTCCTCCAAAATGGGTGGGAAGCCCTCCACAAAGTTCCCGCTGCCACCCGTGCTGAGTCCAGCAACACGTCCCTCTGCAGACGGCGAAGAAAGAGTGGGCTCATTATTCACGGACTGACAACAGTGTCCTCTCTGCAGCTATTTATAAACTGACTTTTCCAGGCTGGCAGGTCACCAAGTTGTTGCTACGTGCTGGCATGCAGGGATCTACTCTTCATCTGACTCTAGGGACAGGTATGCGGAGGTCACCCAAGCCCAGAGGCGACCATCCCTGGTGCCTTGTCCACCTTGGCTGAGTCCCATGCCTCTTTTCTCAGGGGTTTCTGGCATGATAGAGGATTTGAGGGTTGCAAAAGAGAGTTGCCCACGGGGGCAGTGGGATCCCTACCCCTGGAAATGGCCTCGGTGTGCAGAAGAAAGCGGGTCAAGGCTGATGTGGAGCAAAGCAGGAGAAGACCAGTTCAACCACACTCACGGATACTTTTCTCTGCTTCCCTCTCCAGAAGACAAGAGGGGCCCAGCTCCTCCATGGCTACCCTCATGGGCAGACGCCCTGCTTCTAGACCCAGGGGGAGCAATGCCCTGATGGACCAGACCTGATCCTCTGCCTCCAGCATCCTGGGAACTGAAGGAGTGGTTCCTCCCCCCGGTGAGTTGGGAAGGTCTTCCTCGGTGATGCAAGGTCCGTGTTCTGGAGCTTGGTTTGGAAAGCCAACGGAAGCCACTGGTCCCTGGGTGGAGCTTGGTGGGTTTTGGGCAGCCTGGAAGGGGCATCTCTGGGGAAGGAAAGTTGGTGGTGTCTCAGACCCTCTAAGTAAAAGTGCACTTGGTCAAGTTTCCTCTCCCAGAGTTACAGCTTTTCATTTTAAAAAAGTCATTCGGGATTTGCGTTTCTGCACGACTGTTGGTGGGATTTAATATTCCGTTCTGTGGACAGAAATCTCAGGAAGACTTAAGCGGCTTCTTCTCAATTAAAGCTAAAAGCAAACCTCTCCCCTTCACACACACACACACACACACACACACACACACACACACACACACCCTGAAGAAGCAGCCAGCCAGGTGACACCTTCCTGTGGCAGATGCCCAGATGCAAAAAGAAAAAGGGGGGAAAGGGGGTGTGTGTCAGGTGACAGGAAAGCAATTAAAGCAAAACGAGTGGAGAGAGAGAGGGAAGGAGAGAGATTTTTTTTGGACTTGCCTAAAACATTAAATGGCTTATTTCTTCAGCTGTGATAAATATTTAATTATCGAAAGTAATTGTGTTAGGGGATTTTGGCAGGCAGCTTTTTGGGTTTCTTTTATTTCATTTAGACAAAAGGGGATATGCGTGTTTGTGTGTGTGTGTGTGTGTGTGCATGTCAGTGTCTATACACCCAC
>JANHZT010003220.1:29966-40707 GCA_032468215.1 Stegonotus admiraltiensis | reverse complement strand
ATATTTATACAAAGTCAACTTATTGCCCCCCACAATCTGGGTCCTCATTTTACCCACCTTAGAAAGGATGGAAGGCTTCCCCTTGGGGGCCTGTTGCAGCCTTATGGTTGTCCATGAAGGGGGTCACCTTCTCATGCTAGATGGACCACAAAGGCTGGTGTTGATGTTCTTTCAAATGCTCTTTTCTCCACAATCCTAAAGATCTCCAGGGCTTTGGCCTTTCCAAAACCTAAAATATTTGCATCTCATCAAGTTTCCATTGTTGCACGGCTTTTACATTCACGTTTGTTCCTTCTACATGTAGACCCCTCACTCCCCCCTTGCTATGTAGGGAAGCTCAGCTTATCTGTGCAAAACAGACCTTGTTCCGTCTGATGGAACTTAATTCTTGTAAGATCCCTTTCCTTCTGGTGGGTCCCATACAGGAGATGCTGCACTGGAATTAAATGGCTCTGGAGATGACGATGTCCATGGCCTGCATATCTGCAGAAATATCACGGTGCTGCCTTTCTCACCAGTGACCTCAAGTCAAGCCTCCCAAGACTGGGGGTGGGCTGGAGGGGCTGAAGGCAGAGACCCCAGAAGAGGGAAGCTACTCAAAGGAATTTTGTACATACAGATTTTTGCCACTGGAGTCCAAAAGAGCAATCTTTACTGAAAAATAAATTGAAAGGGGAACTTGACAGATCTTAGTCTCTTCTGAATGACAAGAACTTGAGTACTTAAAAGTGGCTGCAGTTCTTTGATTAAATGGTATACATACACCGTTGGGTTTGGCCTCATCACAGACCAATTCTGGAAAGATCTTGCTATTGTTCAGAGATGAGACTGCTTATTCCTGGAGAGCGTAACTGGATCCCACTTGCAAAGAGAGGGAGAGGCAGAGCAGGGAGAGCTTTCCTTGTGTAGCCATTAACAACAGTGCTGGCACAATCAAGGTGCTGAAACGAAATCTGGGTGAGCAACTTCATCTCATACCGTGGGCCAACGTTGGGCTGGACAGGGGCCTTGCAATTCTGTGCATGGTGTCTGCTGCAGCAGCTGTATACAGGGGTCTCCCATGGCTAGGCACATTTCCCAGCTCCCCACCACTATTTCAGCAGGTCCAGGCTGCTGGTTTGGGTGTGTGCCACATTCAAGATTCCCACTCACACAGCAGGAAACTTCCTGGGGCCGTGCCCCAGTGGTGGGTTTCAATTTTATTTTACTAGTGGTTCTGTGGGCGTGGCTTGGTGGGCGTGGCAGGGGAAGGATACTGCAAAATCCCCATTTCTTCCTGATCAGCTGGGACTCGGGAGGCAGGGAATAGATGGGGGCAGGCCCAGTCAGAATTTTTACTGCCGGTTCTCCGAACTACTCAAAATTTCCACTACCAAAATTTCTCCAGAACTGGTCAGAACCTGCTGAAACCCACCTCTGCCGTGCCCCAAGAAAATCAGTGCATCAGTCCAGGGCACATCCAGACACCCAAAGGCTCCAGTCCATCATGCTGCTGCTGGACTTCTCTGGCACCAACATCAGCAGAGGGCAAAGGGCAGAACGCAGGAGGGTCATCCTCTTCGGTATGAGATCTGGTGCTCCAGCCAAAGCATTACTTCCATGCCAGGCGACTGGCCCTGCTGCCCGCTCCATGCTTTCGAAGGGAGCGTGAAAAAAGAGCTGTTGATAACCTGGTCCTTGGAGTCGGCCTATTTGCCGGATGGTTTGTTTGCAGCTAAATAATGAAGTCTCTCAGATCCCTGGCTGCTAAGATGCAAATGAACAGAGAAGGTCAGAAGCTGCAGCAGACAGTACAATTCGGTTGAGAAATTCTGCTCATGGGTAAAGGATGCGTCCCAGGATGCTGGGCGTGGGCAGCACAGGGGGCGTTGGTCATTATAAGTCCAGCAGGATGATTGTTGCCTTGGGGCTGCCATCCGCTGGTTTAGGATCCAGCTCCTAATCTATTTGGAGCACCGGGGGATGAGCAGACCCTGGAACGAGGCTAACCATGATCAAGCACAGCCACTTGCAAAATACAAGAGCCATTGGAATAAACAAACATCTGAACCTTATCATCTCTCTCTCTCTTTCTCTCTCTCTCTCTCTCTCTCGCTGCTTTAGTTTGTTTATTTGTGGGAAAGCAATATTATGCTGCTCTTAAATTATGCATGGCCTTACCATAAACCACAGGCCGCTGACTCTGTTCTATGTTAGGAAATTTCCTGCCTGTGCCATCCAGGCACAAAACAGGAGGCAAATTTAGCAGAAATGCGTAATTACCACTGTTTTCCTCAACTTATTTGGCTGTTCTGCTGTTTCTCATAAGAGGGAGCCAGGCCAGGAGGGGGGGGCGGAGACGGGGACACAGGACCTCCATGCCTGTTGCTACCCACTGAAGATTTATTTTGGATTTCCTTGTCCTCTTGCCATCAAATTTTCAACCAATCTTCTCCATTTCTGAGGGCTACAAACTTATTTGCTCTTTTAACTGCTCTTCTTCTGTGCTGCATTAGAACAAAGCTAATGTGCTCACATAATGTGACACGTGTTTAAATTAGCGAGAGAGAGGGATACGAAGATAACTCACCACTTAGATGCCAAGGCCAGAGAATCCTGCCCTTTCCCAGAATGCTATTTTTTTTATCTGTCAAATAATGTTACACAAAGTCTTCAATCCCCACCACCAATAAAGAATCGGATTCCCTGAAGAACATTAACATATTTCTTTTGAAATCGAGCTTCCCGTGTATTTCTCCTACAGTCCCCGCCCTTTCCTGCCGTTTGCTGTTCATATCCAACCCCTGATAAAGTAATTGATATTTGCATGCAACGACATGTTATTATTTTCTCTTCTGAATGACAGTGATCTTCAAAATTGGTGACTGAAGGCATTTTTGTTGAACTTTTAAAAATGACACGGTATTTTCCATTTGCTGTAACTGGGTGCAGCACTGCAGACAGAGCAAGAGTGAGAGTGAGAGTGAGAGAGAGAGAGAGGAGACACGTGGTGACACGAGGAATGATTGATAGTTTGGAAGCAGGTAAAAATATCTCCGAGCAATGATTTCTCCCCAATGTCTGTAGACTATAAAACGAAGGAGAAAAGCCACCAGGTAGCAGGACAGGAAAGTGTCACTGGCACCTTTTGAAATATCCTCTTTTGTTACCTGGTCCGAGTAAAGCCTCTTGAGTGCACCACCCGTGTCTTACGCCAGAACATTTATTGGTTACAAGGATACTCAGGAGCCCCCCACAGAAGGCAGGAGGGACCCCTGGGAAATGTCTCTGAAGGGTCATTCAGGGTGAAGGCAATTATTCCTTGAGAAGGGGTCATTTGGGCTTTGTCTCCACCAAAACCTTCATCCTACAGATGACCAACGCAGGAGCCATGTGGCTCTGACCAGTGGTGAAATCCAAATGTTTTTACTACTGGTTCTGTGAGCGTGGCTTGGTGGGCATGGCAGGGAAAGGATACTGCAAAATCTCCATTTCCTCCCCCTCTGGGGCCAGTCAGAGGTGGTATTTGCCAGTTCTCCAAACTGCTCAAAATTTCTGCTACCGGTTCTCCAGAACCTGTCAGAACCTGCTGGATTTCACCCTTGGCTCTGACCCTTGGACATTTTGAGGAACCACTCATTGGAGTTCTTTTGCCCGAAGACGTTGGAGCCACAGTTGCCTGCCCAGTACAGAAACATGGACAAAAATGCTGTGTAATACTTTTGTCATTTTGGAACCAATTATGTTCGCATTCTCCATTTGTACCCTAACACTGATGTGGCTGCAAGAAGAGATGAAGGTGCCTTGGAGGGAGCTCAGTGTGAAGGCCACTTTTAGCAGCAGGGCAGAACCAGTCTGCTTCTGCCTTCCTTTGGGATTGCTTTTCCAACTTTTTCCTTTTCCAACTTTCCTAAGAACTAAGAGGGCTGACCTGCCCACCTTCCTCCACTGTACTGATCTCCAAAGTAGAAACCAAAGTGGTATGTTACATATCATTATCTGCTCTTTTTAAAGTCATTTTGAATTATATAGATCCTGATATGGAACCTAGCGCTCTCTACCCTTATAAAAGGAGGAGTTCTGTGAAACAGGGGCTGTTTTGAGGAGCTGGTTCACACATTACTTGGGGTTACTACAAACCACCTGTCAGTGAATGGACCTGTGTGTTGCTATCCTAGCTTAGATGGTGCATATATTAGCATCATCCAGATGATGCCCCAGGAGAATGCAGGATTTGATGAGGTCCATAGAGACAACTCTGCCCTGTGGCATGGAGAGGTGTAAGATTTCATCCAGCTCCATTGGAAGTCAATAGAGAAACTCACGTTGACTCCAGGAAGTGTTGGGTTCATGCCAAAATCCTTTAATGGAGGAAAAAGAGAAGGAGAACAGAGCTGCATTATGTTGTCAATAACCATCTTTTTCTTCTTACTCTGGGCTTTGAAGGCAGGCAAGTAATGAACACCACTTGTTTCTGTTCAAGCCCTACTTTTTAGAAGCGCTCCACTGGTAGAGCATCTCTGCCTATGTTCAATCCTGGAATTCTGCCATGACGTGGACTCCAAGTCCATCCTAATGTGTCCTTGTTCCTGCTTCATTGTGCTGTGAACTTGGGCATCCAGCAATGCCAGGCTTTTTTTTTAATTTGATTTATATGCCACCCTTCTCCGGAGACTCAGGGCAGCTTACAATGCATTGGGCATTTGTTGGGCATGCAAGTGAAGGCCTACAGGAGGTGCCACTAAAAGGACACAGGTGCATTAGGCTGAGTGACACCTCCTATACCTGACAGAACCTCTCCTCCTCCTGTCTTTTTTCCCCTTTTTTTTCTTTGTGTTCTCCTACAAGCATGTCTTCCGAGCTCTGAATTACGGTCTCTTCCTGCCAGGAAGGAAGGAAGTAAATCAAATACTGCAAGAGCTTAGAAGGATCTTTCATTGAGGCAGGAGAAATCCACATAAGACACCCTCCCTGCATTCCTCTGCCTTTGCCTGGGCACTGGGCAGATTCTTTCTCCTTAAAATAGTGAAATAGAGTCCAGTTGCATGTCTCAGAGAAGACAGAAAGCCTGCAAGATACCAGGACGCCTTCTGGCTGCCTGTAACAAAACCCTGTCCGTTCCTTTAACTACTTCTGTAACTGATCCTAAGCGCGATAAATATCTGGTGCAATTAATCGCCAATTGGTGTTTAATTAATGAAGAGATAGCATCAGAGGTTCAGGACATTGTCACAGGATAACGGTCTCCAGCAGTCATTATAACTGATCTGTCCTACTAAATCAGAATTAAGTGCAGCATTATGTATATTTGGAACACTTAGAATGTAGAGTGTCACCCTCCTGGCTGCAGTGCGCCTGCTGGCCTGATGCCTGCCTGATTAGCAGGCTGTTTTCAGGACAAGTGGGTTGCACGCAGCCAGCAGATTCGCTGAGAGGATTTGGGAACTTCAAGAACTTCTCTAGTGAAGCATCCTGTTCCCATAATGGCCGGCCACATAACCTCTGAAAATCTGCCCCAGGAGCCCAGCACAGCTTTCTCTCCCAGCAGACTGCTTCCCAGCATGGGAGGTCATCAAGAGCCAATCTGACTGGCAGCCACAGCTAACCTTCTCCTCCCTATTGCAAAGTTATAGTTCGTCGTGAAAGCGAGTGCCTGTGAAGGCTCCCGGATTGGGGCTGAAAGACAAAACTGGAAGCCGTCTGCTCCGTCCCATAATTGGGTAGACCAGGTTCCCCTGACAAAAAACACCTTCTCCTCCCTGGAGAAGTTCTCAAACTGTCCAAGCTGGTTGTCCTCACCACATGCTGTGTATAAAATCCACTGGCTCTCCCATCATTCATCTTTACTGGATGACTCCTTCTGGGTTCCAGAAGTGTGAGAGGAGGAAGCACTTACTTTGTTCTCAGAAGAAATTATTTTATTCTCCATCCTAACTGATTCCATGACCAACCCTTTTCCTACTCTAAGAAGGCCCTCATCCTATATCTTGGGCCTGATATTGGTTTAGGAGACTTGTTCTGTCCTGGTCAAGGAGATCGGCTTGTAATTCTGAGGGTTTTCTCAGAGCTGAGCTCAGCTGGTGCGGCACATTGTCCCTGAAATGGGCAGTCCCTCCCTTGGGATGCCTGATTCTCCTGGGAGGTGCTGGCTTTGAAACTGTGTCCAGGGGAAGGAGAGGACCCCTGCCATTCTCACTTATCAGCCCAGCTTCAGCCTCTGCTCTTTCCCACTCGAAGTGTCTGTGAAAATCCTGGGTTTCTTTCTATGCCACCACTCAGAGTTAGCCTCAGTGGCCAAGGCTTCAGCTCTCTCTGCGTCTGCTTCTCCAGAACAGTTCTTCTCATCAGGTGTGGGCCTCGCTTTGCTCGTCCAGGGGTGACATTTCAGCTCACCCTCACAAAGCCAGATTGTGCTTCTCTATAGATAGCTTCGAGAGCCCAGCCTCTTCAGAGCCCTTTAGCTGGATGCAGATCTCATTATCTCCAAGTGGAGGAGGGCAGGAAGCCGGCTGCATCAACACTGCCTCCCTTTCCTCTCCACACAAATGGGGTTGGGGGGAGATTACAGCTAAGCCCCAGCTAAGCCAACATCCTCTTAGAGAGCCACACCCATTCCTGACGTAGGGCATCTGCAGGGCACCTTCCTTTTCTCCTGCCTCCCCTCCATTGGGGGTTTAAGGAGCCATCCATGGGAAAGGGGGGGGATGAGCTCTGCAGCACATTTTGCCGGGCACATCATGCCTTGTAGCTCTTCTCCATCTGGTCTGCGGCTCTTCCTTTCCTGGGCTTTCCTTGTCCACTGCCAAGCTTGGGAAGTGCCGGAGGGAGTTGCAGAGGTGACCCTGCAGTCTGCCTGCCCCGTGTCCACCTTCCTCGCTTGGGCCTGCCCCGGGGCTGGATGGACATGCCTCACAAAGGGGACATGATCCACCATGCTGGAGGAAAAGGCTCCGTCTCTCCTCAGCATGCAGATTTATGGAGCATCCCCTGAGCATAATAGCCCAGAATCTTCTTCCATGGCAAAGGCTATTTGCACGCCTGTTCTGGAACAGGATGTGCTGCTGCGGTTGTTGAGAGACTCTCTTTAGCTTATTTTCCTTCTTCTGCCTGGCTGCTTTTTTATTTCCTTTCCATTTTAAAGTTCCGTTTAACCTTGGAGGGTCCGTCTTCAGGTACAGCTGAAATGCACCCTCTCGGTTTTCCTCTCCTGAGCTGATCAGACCCCCAGCAGGCCCAACTCAGCAACGATCACTAAGACAGCAGCTGACCTTCTCTGGTGGGTGTTTTGCAGCCTGTCAGGGATCCCTGGGCTATCAGAAGGGTCACTTTGGAGGGGCTTCAGGGGGCTTCTTGGAGTTCCCTTGCTTCCCTGCCTGTTCCTGGGCAGAAGGCAGTGGCCCACATTTCCCCTGGACAATCCCTCCTGAATAGCCACGGCTGACCAAACACACCCACGTACCCATATTTGGACAATACAGAGCCCTTCTCCCACATATGCATTCAAAGTCCCCTAGAAGGCTTGCTGTGCGTGTGGCAAGTGGCCACCGTGGCATATCTAAACCCTGAGAGAGCCAAGCAACATCTTCTCAGGCCAAGATTCAGAGACAATCTTAGAATACCTTTGATCTTTGCTTGGATAACAAATCTCTTTTCATGTCGACCTCCTTTTTGGCATGGAGGCTGCATGCTTTGGCTTAGGCTTCACCCTTGAGGTAGGCATTTCATCCCCTTCCCAGATGGTTATTTTCCTCATTTGATCCTGCAAAAGTAGCCACAACAGGCCCATGCATGCAACTGAAGAAGGCAGCCTGTAATTAGTGCCATCCTAGCTGGGTTGCAAAAATCCAGAGACCACTAGATGCCAGCAAGAAGACAAAGAGAGCTCTAACTTGGCTGGCCGATAAGCCCAGATATGTCATCCTACACGCCTCTGCCCAGCATTGTCAATGCACGACTGTGTGGAACAATCAGCCAAGGAGTGGCATTTTCTAAACCCTCATTGCAGGCTGGTAGGTTATAATTTCCTGGGTTGGTTTTTTTTTCTTTTTTTCTTTTTGAAGGGTTGCTGGATTACTCCCTCTAGCTGGAAAAACACTTTTGAAATCCTCACTGGTATCATTGCAACCAATGCCACCAATTTAGATTTATAGCCTGGGGGAGGAAGCACATAGCTTATCCACCCCTCCACTCCCGCCCCTTTTTTGCCTCTCTGTTTGCCCACAGGAATGGAAAATAAAGGAGGCCAAAACAGAATTCTTAAAATAATCCTCCATTTTCTGGGGTGTGTTTTGGGGATTTGTTGGGAATAGAAACAAACCCCCTGTTCATACAATGTGGCAGAGCTGGGCTAAACGCAGGAATATTTGGGGTTCAACTAAACCCTCTGGGTGAACATTTAGAGTTGATTGACCAGCTAGGATGTTCTCATACCATGAGAACTTTCACCCAAGGAGAACTTTGACCCTCAAGGAAAGGAGACCCAAATGGACTTAGGGTCCTGGATTCTGTGCCCTGACATAAATCTCAAGAGCCCCTGGCCTTGATCCCACCCTGGTTACACATTCAGAGAGCCTGGCACGTGGCAAACTGCACGAGAGGAAGGCCAGGAATATCAAGAGAGTGACCTTTATTTAACCAGTCAGTCCCACGCTGGGGCCAAATTCAGTCCAGATGTCTTTATTTGTAGAAATGCTGGCACCAAACATTCATTGAATCTGCCCCTTCTTTGCCTGATAGTGCAAGGATCTTTTGTGGCTGTGAAACCACAATTTCCTGCCCTGTGATTGAAAAGAGAGCGAAATAGAGAGGCTGCTTGGCTCATGACACTGCATTAAACCAAAAGCTGTTCCCAAGACTGGAGGTCGTGAACTTAGCTAAAAATTCTTCCAGCCCGGATCCTGCCTGAAAAGGCTGCACGGCAGGGAAAAAACCACACCGTGCAGAGTCTGCCTGCAAGGACAAATGTTTCCAATTATGGGGGAGACGCTGCCTGCATGCGTGTTATAGCAGCAAATGCCTTGGGGGAGACGCTATTCTCCTGTTTCGGAGGACAAAGTCTGCCTTTAAACATTTACATCTGCTTAAGAACAACAGAGAACGAGAGGAAGAGCGCATAGGGCTGCAGAAAAGGCTGAGCTCCCAACAAGCCAACTTTGCTTTCAGGGAGACAAGCAGGAGTGAGGGCCTCCCGCTGGATAAGGGGTCACACCTGGGACCAGGTCATGAGATGGTTTGCTTGGTTGACTTTTGGCAGTAATCTTGCCATTGCGGCTGATAATGGGAGCTCTAAAACCTAACATGTTGCTCAGAAACAGCTGGTCATGGCTTGTTAAAAAAAACCCCACAGCTTAATTTAAACCTACTTTTTCTTTCTGCGTGGCCTCTTTACTCCTTGAATCCCTTACTCTTGGTTTGAGCCCCAAATGCTACTTTGCCTCTGTTGCAAACCAACTATAGCCCAACCTGGACGTGATAAAAGGAGAAAGAGAGTTATGGGGCACTCTCTACTCCAAAATCTTTGGAGCATGACCTTCGTTCTTTTGATGGACAGTTCAAAGGGAGTCAGTCCTTGGGCCGTGTCAGGGATGACAATGCCCCATTCTGTTCTTGCTGCTGTCAATCAGGGATGACAGTCATGGCCAACTCCTGCTATGTCTGAGGAGTATTTGGAGACACCAGAGGAAATGCAGCTGTCTGTCCTGACAGACTCTCAAGAGGGGGTGGGGGTAGTCAGTGGCACTTGTCTACAAGTGTTCCTCAGCAACTGGCATCAAATACCTTCCCTCCTTGCTCAAATATGGCCATTGTCCTCTATTAAAATGCCCTGCAGCTCTGCTGCCTGTCCTCCCATGGTCAGGAAAGGACTTCAAACTTTCTCACTTCAACAATCAAGCAAGAAACTGAAAGAAAAAGTCAGAATCCAAGGAGCTCTTCGTTTACTCTGGTGTTTCTCATCAACATGAGCCTGCTGCATTTCCATTTCTCTTCCACTTGGTGAGCTTCTGGATTTGACCAGGCTCCATCTCCACCTGCCTGGCCCTCTCCCCCAGCAGCCTGCTGCTCTTTCTGCAGTCAACCCAAAGCAGCCGATTCCCTCCCCATGCTCACCCACTCCAGCACCAATCTCACTTGAGTGCCAACGTCACTGTGCAGTGTTTTGTGCCAACCTCCTGCCCCCTTTTTGCTGCCAATTGCCGCTGCCTGGCATCTTAGTCTGGGCTTGATCTGCAGGGAGATTCAAGCCGAGCGGGATGTGATTTCTGGTGGGTGAAATCAGGATGATTGTCATCAGCAAGGCCAACAAATTATATCAGGCAGCACAAGAACTGGCTGGGCTGCAGCAGGTGCATGTGAGCAGCGAGCTGCACTTTCCACACAGTCGCCTCATCCAAGGAAAGCTCTGCGTCTTGCTCCCTTCCTAGAGAGGCTGCATTTGCTTGCCTGGCACATCCCTTGGGCTGGGAATATGATTCTTGCTGGCACAGGCTTTGTCCTGTCCTTCAAAATAGCCCTCCTTTCATCAGTGCCCAACCTGGGAAGGAGTTGGAAGCAGGGAGGCAAGAGAGAGAGGCAAGGGAGAAAGTATGGGTTTCCTTGGCAGCAATTGGCATGCACAAAGATTTGCTGCTGCTTTGTTTCCATGCAGGACCAGTATTTTGTAGGGAAGAGGAGGAGAGAAGGAGGAGGACTGTGGGGTTCTTGGTAGTCTCTGAACTTGGTTGTTTTCTTGCAGATATTTCATGACCCAACTGGGGAACATTAT
>JANHZT010003218.1:129606-148684 GCA_032468215.1 Stegonotus admiraltiensis | reverse complement strand
AGTATGAAGGCTATTGCTTAACGCATTGTAAGCCGCCCTGAGTCTCCAGAGAAGGGTGGCATATAAATCAAACCAATCAATCAACCAATCAATCAATCAACCAATCAATCAATCAATCTGACTGGTTTGCCACTAAAGGAACAAAAAACTGCAATAAACGTGAATTGTCCCTTCCCTTAACTCTTTCAAATCCATCTATTTCAGAGCTCTGGTGAAACTTTCTGGTATAGATTTGTGGACGAGAAGTTTCTCATTGGATAGAAATATTTATTTTACTGGTTTAGCCCTATTTAAAGAAATGAATAATTATCCTGAATACTGAATGTGTTCACAATCTTGCAAATAAAGCAACCTAATGAGTAACTGGTTTTATGTGTATCTCCCTACCACCACAATAATCATTCTAGAAATGACAACCCTTGGCACATAATTGAACCTATGACCATCATCAGTTGGTTTTTCCATTTTTATGTTTTCCATTTTTATATTTAGACGTTGCATCAAATATGTCTGAAGCATTTCTACATGCACAAAAGTTAAGAATGGATAAAAGGCATTTTAATTTTTACTTCATGCAGATCAGTTCAACTTAGCCAACAAAAAGGCCTCTGAATAAATGTCCCATAAATTTGTCCAATTCCTTTTAAAAGTTCTCCAAATTGGTGGCAGCTCTACATATTGTAGTAGATTCTATAAGTTAATTATCACTACGTGAAGAATTACTTTTTTTGCATATTTTCTAAATTGTCCAACCAGCTTCACAGGATGCTTATTATAATTTGTACTTATTTTTTGGGATGTATTCAACTCCTGGAAATGATTTATTGATTGACATGTATAGATTGACAGATATAAAACAGTAATAGATTTAGGGGTGTCTTTAAAACAATTTTAAAAAGTTGTTTAAGGAACCTTACCACCCTTGTCACTTGACCAATGATGATGACTCAGAATCACAGCAACAGTTTGGCTACCACTAAAATCAGTCTATTGGTCTTATTCATTTGCTACATCAGACTTGTTATATATGTGACTTGCACAAGATTAAATAACTGTCATATTTTCAAGAATCCTTTGGACATTAAGTATTTACTTTGGGAATTTACAATAAATGGCATCTTCAACATCATTATATTTTTATCCTACCTTTTTTATATTTGGTCAATCCAAGGCAGTGAACATAGATAATCCTGCCTCCTATTTTCACCACAACAATAACCCTGTGAAGTGGGTTGGACTGAGCTGAGAGACAGAGTGACTGGTTTCTAGGCCAGCACCTTAGCTACTGCACCAAAGGGGCTTCATATACACACATGCTGTATGGGTATGTACACTTTCATAAAAATAAGAGGTGATAATGACAAAAAATTGAGTCAAACAACTGGCAGGATCTGAAGATAATAATACTTAATCCTATGCAGTATGCAAATTATCCAGATATTCCCAAAAAAGTGGGGGTAAGTAAGCTTCCTCTGCCTTTTAATATTGTTTATCCTTGCTATTATTTGTTGTCATTCCATTTTTATTTTGTTTTAACTGTATTTTTGACATGAGTTTATGAATTTTTATCTGCCCAGAGTCACTTAGATAGTGAGAATAGTGGTGCCTAAATTTGATGAATAAAAGCTATTGTTGCCATATGACTGATAACTGGATGGAATGTTGTATTATTGAATTAAGGTATCTCAAATGGGCCAACTTACAGAATGTGTTCAAAATCCAGGACCCGTGACTCCTGAGGGAATGGAATTTGGGGAAGTTGTCTCTGCTTCAATGCAGCTGGCTGCTGCTCCTGGGGTCATATGATCTTCATTTTCAATGTTCCATGACAGTTTCCCAGCCAGTCTTGTAATCCCTTGCTCCCTCTCCCACCCAGCAGCAGCCACTTTCCTGCCTGCAGGGAAAGGAAGGGAAGATTTCCAATGTTCCTTGCCAGATTCCCACAAGGAAACTTAATGAAGAAGCCAGCAGGAAGTTGGAAGTTGCCCTTGCTACCATTGCTTTTTTAAAATCTGTTCTTGGTCATTCTGTTTCTCTGTTTCGGTAAAGAAATATTTCCAAAACAGTGTCCCAATGGAGCACAGGATGTCTAGTAAAATTCTTCTCTTCTTAGTTCTATATCATTCTACAATCAAGCATTAATTAAAATATACATTGTCAGAGGATGAGAGGCCTATGAGGATGGTTTAGACTTCTGTATAAATTACAAAGCAGATTGCACAAGTAAAACAAGAAGCCCATGTTACTTACAATAACAACTTCTTCAACGTGAGAGACAATAAAAATAAAGAAGACTTAGAGAAAAAGTTCTAAATCAAGATGAATTCCTGACAAACTTATTATGGTTTGGCCAATGCCTCACTTTAGGAGAGATTTATTGTGTAACTTGAACTTCCAAGGTTGTATTTAAAAATAAAATAAAAATAAAATGCTGTAAACAGAGTAGAGCTGTAATGCAGTGGATCCCATAGTCTATAATTAGATTTTATCCTTTATTATTGCCATTGTCCCTTTCCCCAGAAGCTTTGTTTGCTTTTCTATGTTAACTTCTGGCTGACAATACATTCTCATACAACAACTCTTATCTGCAATATTTGTATTTTCCTTTCATGAGTTTCAATCTATGAGGGAAATGTTTCATTTAATTTGTGAAATCTGCAATATCAAAGGATATTATAAACCAAAATGTTGCCACCTATTATATTATGTTGCAGAAGGCCTTGGAAAAACCCACATCAGAATTTCATAGAATTATGGCAATTTATAACACCTTGAAGGTTTAGGGAAAGGAGGTGGGGGAGCAAATCTTCCAAATTCTATTTCCTCTTCAGTCAATAAATCTGCACAAAGAAAAACATATGCTCTTAGAAAAGCCCACACTGCCAGCAGACATACAACCAGCTTGGCACATTTTGCACAGACCACCAACTGCAAAAGTACTTCACTACAAATAATGTGATTCATGTCAGAGAAAAATGGGGAGCTAGCCAAGACACACTAGAATTATGGCCATGGGCCAGATTCACAACTGTTGGGGTACGGATACACCCTGCCAGCATCCTCTAATATATAGGGAGGCCTTTCTTCATTGTTCCAAGAACGCCAAAAGAAAGTCAACACTAATTCAAGAAGTTCCTTTCCATCTGAGAGCCTACCTTAAGGCAAGGCCTAGATAAGCATAGTAAATTAATTCAGTTATAAAGCACTTTCTTTAAATTCTAACTTTCCTCTTTCCTAAAGGAATCTCAAAACATGGTTCAACAGAGTCTGGTTAATGAAGAGGAATTTATGACCCAGTTTGTAACATCAGATCCTTATCCAAGTGCTTAGAATAATTTTAATGATTGTTGCCATTATGCTTTATTTCTATGCTTGCTTTCATCTGATTGAATAAAGTCATACAAACAACAATGAAATGTCTATGGAGACTGTCAGCCATCCAGGTCATGGTTATCCCAAAGGTGCTTTTACAAGAGGCAACTAAACTATCTTGTTTTTCTTTGAAGACGTTTTGCTCAGTGGTGGGTTTCAAATTTTTTTACTACCGGTTCTATGGGCATGGCTTTTTTGGTGGGCATGGCTTGGTGGTCATGTGACTGAGTGGGCGTGGCCAACTCGACATCACTCACAGCAAGGTAGGGCGGCACCTTGCTGGGTGTGACATTGAGCTGACCACACCCAGTCACATGACCGATGCTGCAGAGACAGGCCGATTTCCTATGTACCTCCCCCCACCTTGGGCTGACAAAATAAAAGCCTGCCTGCCAAGCCTGCCTGCTGAGCAGCCCAGACTGTAAAATGCATAGCTGGGGTGGAAAAATGTTTAACAAGCTCCAAACTATTGCTGCAAGCCTGGGTTTTGTTTTGGGGTGGGTTTTTTTGTTTTTTGCCAGAAGCCCCTTGGAGATGCACTATTTTTTACCGAAAAACTTCTGCGCCGCCAAATCTTACTGTACCTCATTGTTACGGCACTGCTTGTTGCTGCTGTGGTCGTCGGGACTGCCCAAGTAAAGAACCGCACTGGTTCAGCTCAGGGTGACTGTGAGAAGCAAGAGAGGAAGCCAAGGCGCTCGCCCCACAGTGGCCAACTTCACATACTCTTGCTCCCGTGCACACTTTCCCACTCCGGTTTGGTGCTCCCAGAGTGCGCAAGGAGCCTGAAGGGAAGCAGACACCAGGCCAAGAAGCCGAGAGCAAAAGTAGCAGTGGCGAGAGTGACAGGGGCGTGTGACATGCCCCTCCATGGTTCCCTCCCATGTGACAGCAAGGGCTTTGGTGCGGTGTCTGCCTCCAAGTCCACACATGCCTCTGTCATCCTCGCCACCACTACTTTTGCTCCCTGCTTCTCAGCGCTCCTAAAGTCGATCTTGAAGAGCTGGAAGAAGTTTCCTTAGATTGCCACCAAACTCATCATTGGGAGAGGTGTAGGCTAGCCCCTGAATATATGAGAAGACTTGGGCAAAGCTCTTTCAAAGTTCGGCCAAGTCTTCTCCTCCTTCTAGGCCTTGTATCACAGAGCAAACTTGCACAGTCGCACACACCTCATGGTGCACACACTTCATGGTGTGTGTGTTTGCTCACACATGTTAAGGCTGAGAAAGAGGAGAAGACTTGGCCAAACTTTGAAAGAGCTTTGCCCAAGACTTCTCATATATCCAGGGGCATGTGTGTGTGTGTCCCCCTCCACAAGAGACTCAAAGAGGTAGAGGCTGGCCACAGGCTGCTGAAAAGTCACAGAAAAAGCTGCTGCCATCGCCACTGCCATGTTCTTCACACATGCGCATCGCATTGGACTTGCAAGGCAATGGGATGTATGTGCATGAAGAACATGGCAGTGGTGAACATGGTGGGTGGGGCAAGCAAGCAGTGATCAGGGGACTGGTTTGGGGGCATGGCCAGCCGGCCATTGCTACTGGTTCGGCGACGTTGGCCAAATTTCTGCCAACAGTACACGAGAACCGGTGCGAACCGGCTGAATACCATCTCTGGTTTTGCTTCTCATCCAAGAAGCTTCTTCAGCTCTGACTGGATGGTGGGGAATGGAAGGATTTATATTCCTTACAGATAGCCATTTTTATGGCTGCTCATCTCATATCAAGCAGCACTATGTTTGCACAAAAATACAGAAAAGTTCTCCAATGGTTTAATTTCCTATCACATGATTCGTTGCCTCTAAATTGCATACAGGACATAGGCAAGTGACACAAATTTAGGAAACCCATTTTATCCAGAAAATGCTAAATAAACAGTTTCATGCAAGACCAGCGCCTAATCTGCCTCATATTTTCCTCATAACAATAATGCTGAATAAAGGAGGTAATCTTACAACATTCATCAAACTCTAGGTTGGTTCTGAACATATAATCAAGAAAGTCTGGAGCTTTTTTGCTTCTTGGGCTGCAGAAAGATACTACCCTGTTTCCTCCCAAATAAGACATCCCTGATAATAAGCTCAATTGGGCTTTTGAACACATGGCAATAAGGCCAAGCATTTATTTCAGGGTTCAAAAAAAACATAAGACCATGTCTTATTTTCGGGGAAACATGGTATGAACCCATTGTCCATCAAAGGATGTTTTGAAAGTGGTGCCAACAATTTGGAGAAAGTCAAAATGATAAATTCAAGAGGGAAGAAAGACAGGGAAAGTAAGTCAACCAATGATCAAGAAGTAGCCAAAATGTTTTCCCAAAAAGCAGGTAAAGCATCCAAGGACAATTAATATTTTTACTGATGACAAGACAGTCAGCCTGTTCTTGTTAAGACTGCATTTTATCCCCTGATTTTTTTGTTAGAAAAAAGAAAGACAGAGGTTTGACCCAAGTTTTAATGTGATCTTATGCTTGTACAAATATCCATAGAATCAAATCCAAAAGCATTGTAGTATATTTTCTACAAAGCAAATGTCAAATATCGAAGGCCAAACTTTGACAGGTAGTTTTCATTTAACTCCACTCATTCAAGCAACTACTCAAAGTTACAATGGCGTCAAATCAGAGTACTTATGTGCCTTTGCACAACAGTGGGTTGCAGAGTTGAACTGCTAATAAAAATGTACACAACTCTTTCAAACATTTCCAGGTCACTGGTTTACACTACTTCATTTTCTGATTGAATTTTCTGATTCAATTAAAACCTCAGCACAACCAATCAATACAAATGCAGCTGCCCACTGTCAGTCTGTTCCAAACAGACACCTAGGAGGCAGATTCTGCAACCTATAATCCTTGTTTCTATTCCAGACTACCACCGTGATAAACCCCTGTGCCTTTTTTTTTTTTATTTAGATTCAATCCGGAATACTGCAGTCATTTTCCATGACATTTTCTGCCCTGAAAAAACCCACGTAGAGAACTTCAAGTCTGGGGTAAATGTGTTTATTTTTCCACAAATTTAAAGGTCAGCAAATAATTCCATATTATCAGTGCCTTTGTGAATCTGAATGACTAACAATGGTATAACAGTATCATATGTTATACTAAATTAGGTTTCGATGATTGCCACTCTTATCTTTACAAAGATGATTTGGCCTGTGACACTTGTATGTACCTTTACGTCTAATGCCATTCAATTTCCATACTCTTCTGCCAAGACATACCCAGAGTGTGTTGAAAGTTGGAATTTCTTTCAAGTTTTAACTCGAAGATATTAAACAAACAGGTTTCAACACAGAGATACTCAAGATAAAATTTGAGACGTTTCCTCCCAGAAAATTAAATATACTTACCACAAGCTCAGAGAACCTTGCATTCAGTTCTTCGGCTGGTGGGATTGGCACTGAGAACTCCAAGAACTGCAGAGGATTATTGTCCTTGAGGTTGATTTCAGGCAGATCACTCCGCCCAAAGCAGCAAAGAAACCCCAAAGCATGACGACTCCGTTTTCGGGGAGCCATAGTCATCGTGATATGGGATGCTATCTAACAGTCATGATCTGCAGAGAAAGGAAAAGAAACATTATAAAGACTCCAAATGAAGGTCCATGAATGGAATTCTTTGAGATAACTACAGCATCTAAGCAAGCTTTTGAAAAAAATGAGGTGGTGTCTTTTTCATGTTTGATCAGACTCAGTCTTTCTCCAAAGATGTTCATCTTTTCTGCAGTATATTATATTACTTCTGGGTACTTCTTGGCTAGATCATATGTTTTTTTTCCTAACTTGTATCCAGTTCTGGCACATATATTATATAGTTATTTTTCTGTCCCAAACTGTTCTGGGTTAAATAAACAAAGAAACAAAACCAGAATTGATTCACAGGGCTAAAAGCTGCTTAGTTTACTGCCTTATATTTTCCACTAAGATACCCCAGAGAAAGTCTTGCAAGACAGTGTTTATTACTCATTTTATTATTTAACATTGCCTGCACCTCTTTCAATATCTGAGATTATACTATACTGATAAGAGTGGGAAAATATTATTTCACAACCCTTATTGCATTTACTAATGGCTGTCTGGTATCTCTGTTTAGGCTGACTTGTTCTTTGTTGGGCATGCACCACAGGAATACCGTTCCCCGAAAATAAGATATCCCCTGATAATAAGCCCAATTGGGCTTTTGAGCGTATGCACTAAAATAAGCCTCCCTCCTAAAATAAGCCCTCCCCGAAAATATTTAAACACAGAGCTGGGAATCAGGTAAGATAGCAAGAGGAGCCCCATCTTGCTCCACACGTCCCAAAATAATAAGACCTCCATGAAAATAAGGTCAAGCGCTTATTTCGGGGTTCAAAAAAATATAAGACAGGGTCTTATTTTCGGGAAAACATGGTATCTACAGGGCCAATACGAAGAATGTTCTCAGGGCCAATACGAAGAATATTTGGCAAAAAGTTGCTCTGATCTCCTTAGTATTGAACTCCAACTGGACAGATCTGGTTTCCTGTTCCTGGAACAGAGTCATGTGGGATTACATGGATCAAGTTTGATTCTAAGACTCTTGATGAAGTGGGTAGGGTTCTTCAGACTATAAGCTTGGTCATCTTATTAGATTCAGATTTCTCCTGGGTGGTTAAAAACATCTAGCAGATGACCTATGGTTAAGTCAGTGTGGTCATATCAGCTTCTTTAAGAGAGGGAGTAAATTTCTTTGATCTTAAAGAAGCAATGGTGTACCCCTCAAGAAACCACAGATGAACCAACAATTCTGGACAAATTATCATCTGGTCTCCAGCTTTCTCTTTGTGGGAAGGTGGTTACACAGCAGCCTTTAAAGGATCCTGGAAGAAATGAATTATCTGGATCCATTTCCTGAGCGGGCACAGTAGAGAGATTGCTTTGATCATACTTCTCAGTGATCTCTGACAGAGCCTGATGGGAGACGGTGCATCCTTCCTAGTGCCTTCTGAACTAGTCGAGAGGATTTACAGTAAAGGTATGATGCAGAAGGTTTCCCTCCTTCCTTTGTACTTTGGTCTCAGTTGGTATTGATGGGGGAAGAGACTGAGTCTTTTGGCCCCTCATTTGTGGCTTGCCTCAAACTCAGCACTCTATTTTGCTTAACAGCTATATAAAACTGCTGGGTGAGGCTATTTGCTGGTTTGGAGTGAGCTATAATCAGTATGCTGACAATATCCACTGCACATCTTTTTCATGGCCCAACCAAGCAATACTATTAGGATTTTGTCCCAATGTGTAGAGACTGTGTGGGCCTGCATGGGGAGGAACAGACTCAGGCTCATTCCTGACAAAAGTAAGTGGATGTGGATATTTGGAGCTCCCAGATTTTCCAAAATTAGTCTCGAATGGGATTGCACATTTAAGAGTGCTGTGCAGTCAGAAGGTTGTCTTGGATTTATAATTCCTTCTTAAGAGCAGGAAGCAATTGTGGCCAAGAGGGCCTTTACACAGATTCATCTAGTGCACCAGTTATGTCTGTTCCTTCATACCCTCTCATGATATACAGTAGTCACCCAGTCACTCAGAAATAAGACTACTGCAATGCACTCCATATGGGGCTGCCATTGAAAACCACTCAAAAGGGATAGCTGGTCCATGTTGGTGGTTAGGCAGTGATGCTCATGACACCTTCTATCCATGTGATGCTACTGCTCCATTAGCTGCAGTGGCTACTAGTTGACTTCTGTGTGCCATTGTAGATGCTGATTATCATCTATACAGACCTTAAGGGCATAGAGCCTAGCTATCTGTGGGACTGTTTATTTCTGATTGTTTCTTGACTATTCTCAGAGAGTCCTGGGGCAGAGTGGTGGTTGAACCCTTTAGGATGTTTGATTCTTATACAGAGTTTCCCTTCTGTACACTTATGATCTGTTACTTTTTTGTTGTTCTTGCTCTTTTTCTTTTAATGTAAGCTGCCCAGAATTATTTGGAGGTGGCCATTCTTTAAACTGTATTAAATAAACTACTTAAACTTAAGTCCAAAAAGTAAAACTGTGAATGGACCAGAAAACAATATTTATGAATTAATCATATTTGTAAGACTAACATGTCCTGCAAAATAGCTAGGATAGGGGAAAAATACAATTATTCAGGATTTTTTGAGTGATGACCAATAAGTAAAATCCTGGCAACAATAAGCAAAGGTTTATTCCATTATATACCTCCTCAGTCACAGTTCCAAAAGTCTGGAAACTTGAGCTTCTGATTTCAATTAAACTCAAAAATATTTTGTTTTGCATGACATGCACCCCTATGATGTAGAGAAACTTAACTAGGAACAGTTGAAACAAGCTGGTGAACATGTTTAAAAATCAGCAATGTTACATAGATTTAAAAGCTAACAGCTTAATGCTGGGCCTCAGCTGTCAAACTAAATAGCAAGAGAGAATATTTGTCAATGAAAATCACTGCTATTTCAGTGGTTTACCAGAATTTAATTTTGGTAAAATATGGACAGAAAACAACTAACTGTAGTTGGCATTGCTTTCCATGCCTAAAATAAGGGCCACAGATATGTAGGTCAAACCTTCTTGTCCTATAATTTACTAATGAGTCAAATAAATTAACTGTAAGCCAACCAATGTCAATTACAAATTAATTAATTTTGTTTGTTTATTAAATTTAGATGCTACCCATCTTTCCTGGGTGACTGGGTGACTGGATGACTCTGGATGACTTGCAAACATTAAAACTACTTCACATTAAAATAATAAAGCAAAAATAACAGTAATAAATACTGTCAAAGATGGGAAGAGGGGAATACGCAGAGGTAGGGTCTTTTCTAATCCAAAAGCAACCTCCAGAGTGGTGTATCCCTCTTAATTCCTAACTCTTAATTCCTAGAGACAAGAGCTCTGTGGAATTTCATTGAAAAACAATGGGACGACATCATCAGCCAGTCCCCAATAATGCAGCTAAGGTAGCAAATACTAAGAATTATAGTTCTTTAGAATTTGGAGGTGCTTTAAGAATGTTTTCCTCCTTGGCCTAAACTTGCCCTTGACAACAGACCACAAGAAATTAGCAGAAATTAATGCCTAGTTAATCATAGACTATCATGCTTAGTTAACAGCAAGATGTTGGATCAACTAGCCACTAGTTAATCAATACACATTGTTGGGTCAACTAGCCACCAGTTAATCACTATCCTGCAGCAATTCTGAGTAGACCTATGGCTTTACATAAGTCTATGGGCTGATACTTGGAAGCTGGATGACAGCCTAGCCATCTAATATATCTTTTCCAATTTACATTCTGAGAGCAACTCTGTATTTGAAAGGTTTCTTGAATGAGAAGTCTGAATTGCCAACAGAAAGCCAAGGAGGGGAAAATGCTTAGATCTTAGCACACTGCACAGACTGTGAGTCCTACATCCAAACAGGAAGTCTCCTGCCAGGAGTATGAAAGGAAGGATCTGTGCAGTCCACATGATCCTGCATATTTTGTCCTTTTAAGGGACTAGTTGTCCAGCAGCTTGGAGTTTATTTGTGTTATTCCTCCCACCCCCCCAAGCATTTCATCCTTTTCATTTAATCTGCAGAATAAACTACATTTTGAGTGTAAATAATTAAAGCTGTCTTTCAAAATACTGGCTCCTCGGAGCAGAAGGGAACAAGGTGGCAGGTGAACAGAACCGCTCAGTGCTACATCAACAGCTGAGTTTTGTCCAGCAGGCTGCTGTAACTGATTCACTTTAATCAGCCCTAAGACACACTGTGTTGTTTATTTGCCTGAACAAGGCTGCCTTGTGCCCTTGTGAAGACCAAGCACGTGCCCTAGAAACATTACCATTTCCAATGGTAGCTGTAGAACTAAGTTACAACATCGAACAAGCTGCATTCAGCAAAGTCCAAATATGCCACCCTAGCCCTTAAAAAAGAACCAAGACCATTGATTGAATATCATTGTTTGGTTCCTGATGTTTCTTCTTAATCTATTTTATGTTTCCTTTCCATATTAGTGAAAACTGACTGATTTAAGAAAAAGAAAGAAAGAAAGGGGGTCTAAATTCTAAGAATCTAAAAATTTAACTTTCTTTTTGCCCAAAGGAAAAGTTGGGATCCCCAGAATTAATAGTGACTATTAAGCCCACTTCTTATGAATGCAAAAGATTTCATGTGAGATCATCCATTTTGAAACAGCCCCAGAGAAGCAAATTACTATGCCTTTGTTATTATTATGTAAAAGCATAAAACATAGAGTTGATAAGAAGGACGTGAAAGTCTAATAGCAGTGTTCCAATATCCAAGGGGCTGCCACACAGAAGGGGGGGGGCAGGTTTCAACCTATTCTCCAAAGCACCTGAAGGCAGGACAAAAAGCAGTGGATGGAAACTAATCAGAACCCAGAACTAAGGAGAAATTTCCTGACTAGGAAATTTAATTCCTATTAAATTAATCAGTGATTTATTAATCATAAATTCCTATTAAATTCCTAGAATTAATCAGTGGAACACCTTGCCTACAGAAGTTGTGAATGCTCCAACACTTGAAGTTTTCAAGAAGAGATTGGACAACCAATTGTCTGAAATGGTATAGGGCCGTGATGGCGAACCTATGGCACGGGTGCCACAGGTGGCACGTGGAGCCATATTGGTGAGTACGCGAGCTCAGCTCCAGCACGCATGCATGCGCCAGTCAGTTGATTTTCAGGCCTTCTGGGCCCACCAGAAGTCAGGAAATACACTGTTTCCAGCCTCCGGAGGACCTCTAGGGGGGTGGAGAAGACCGTTTTTGTCCTCCCCAGGCTCCTAGAAAGGCTCTGGAGCCTGGAGAGAGCGAAAAATGGGCCTACCGGGCCCACCATGCCATCACATGCCAAAAGCAGGGGGAGCATGGGAGGGGGGCACATAAAATTATGGATGTGGGCACACATGTGTGTGACTCCCCCATGCTCCCCCCGCTTTTGGCACACGATGGCAAAAAGGTTAGTCATCACTGGTATAGGGTTTCTTGCCAGAGCAGGGGGTTGGACTAGAAGATCTCCAGGGTTCCTTCCAACTCTGTTATTCTATTATTCTGTAAATCAGAATGACCAGCAAGCAATGGCTGTGCACATTTCCAGGCTTTGGGAAAAACAGATCAAGATCTCATTTTTGGGGTTTTTTTACATTAAGTGTAACACAAACATTAGCTAATATGCTCAATCTTTCCCAAACTAATGTTGTCTAACTATGTGAAGACCACAAGTCCCAAAATTCCCCACCAGCAAAACCATTTGCTACAGTTGAGAATTAAGAATTAAGGAAGCTCTTTAAACATTTATGAGAGCATCACATTGGACAAGGCTGCTCTGCCACAATACACTAATCTGGTATAAAATTGAGGGGTTTTTTCTCATCCAGTAGTAATACTTAACTCTTTATTCATTTTATTTCACTTCGCTTAATTCCATGGACCAGCATATTATAAGCAGATTTTCTGCTTTGCTTTACTGCATGAAACAGAAGATTGGGGTTAGGGTTTTTCAGCCTATATGCCAGGAGTATCCAGCCATGGATACTATAAAACTTGTGGATTTTTACTCCTAGCATGGCTGGCTATGGAATTCTAAGAATTGAAGTCAACAAGGCTTAAACTTGCTAAGGTTGGACACCCCTGCAATATGCTCTCCTTCCAGCTCTATGATACTTTCTGCCTGTTACTATAATTAACTAAGTGTCCAAAAACAGCACCATGGTCAGTACCTCAGGTGAACAAACTATATACATGGTATTATTAATCAGAAATATTCATAGAAGTCTAAAGCAGCATTATAGAGTTGGGAGCCACCAAATTCAATTTCCTGCTCAATGGACTCATGCAAATTAAACCATCTCTGACAAGATGATTATCCAGCTTCTACTTGAATATATCCAACACAGGGGAAAAGATATCATCTCTCTAGATAATTGGATTTACTATTTGACCACTTGTACTTCTAGGAAGCTATGTTTTACTTTTAACTAAAATCTAACTTCCTGTCAATTCAATTCATTAAATGATGTCCTATACTATAAATGCTATCCTTTAAAAGATTGCTTTTGATTTTCTTCTGTGTGATATCCTTTCATAGATTTAAAAAGTGCTATTGTATGCCCCCTGTAACTTTTTCTCAAAGCTAAACCTATACAGCTCCTTCATTCACTTCATAACACTTAGTTTTTAATACCTGATCATCCTTTGCTGTTGTTTTCTGAATTGTTCCAATCTTTCTGACTCCTTATAAAACCAAAGCCGGCACAGTATTGGAGCTGGCTTTGACCTAAGCAGAATAAAGTAGAAAAATTCTTTTCCACAATGTAGAATTACCCTTCTGTTGATGCAGCGTAAAATTGATTTCCCTATTTTGCATCAAGAGATCTGCTGAACAGATGAACAATTCCTCCTCAAAGGGCAGGTATCAGCTTAGTAATCAAACAGATACTACAGTACATAAAACCATTCAGACATGATGAACTGCTTGATGCTTGGCCACCTTGGTGTGTTCAGAACAAGCTGGAAGAGTTACAGTGAGTTGAGAAATTTCCTAGCTGACAATCTCAAAACTCCGATTTCTACAACGTAAAATCACTGTCCTGGGGGGGGGGGGGAGCTTTTATTATTATTTTTTTATTAACTATTCCAAGTAACCGCAGAAAAAAGTTATGGCTGTCCGATCTCCTCCTTGCTATTTGGTAATAAAAAGACCTTAGCAACCTGCTTTTAAAGAGCAAAGGGTCATTTCTAGCAGGGAAACTAGTGATGGGTCCATGTTATCCTAAACAGCTACATTTACAAAGCCTACACTCATTTCCATGTTTAAATCAAAGGCAACAGGATGGCCATGGGAAAACCCTCTTGAATGAGGTTCTTGCAACTAGTTAGTTCTATTGCAATACTTTCCTGACCAGGTGTTGGAGAAAATCTACTGATGACCCAGAAGCATTGCAATTATCCAACAGCAAAGCAGTAAAAGGTTGTAATGTATTCCTCTCCATTATACAATCTATATTTAGAAGCTGCAAATTTTTCCAGCATCCAGCCCACCACCACATTTGGAAGCAGCATTCTCTATACAGGGAAAATTCTAACCTCTTGAGCCTAGGCATATAATTGTGTCTGGAATTTATAAAAACAGAGAGCACTGATAAAATCACAGAGTGACGAACACTACTGAAAATTTGCAAGCACAGTCTGTGTAGGTTGCAGCAATTGTAATTTGTACTTCTAGAACCTCCTAAACTTTCACAATTACAGGCAAATGTATGCATGTGAGAAAAAGAGGGGATCATTAGCTGTGGATCCTAAAACTTAGTGAAATTCAGGTGTTCAAGAAACAATGAGCACATTATTATATTTTTTAGAAAGGCTTGTGCTTTGTAGGAAGAAATATGGTAGCCTGATTGTACTATTGCTTAGCCTGAAACTATTCAGATATTCATTCCAACAAAAGACTGTTTCATAGTCTTTCTCCACTGTTTCTGCAAATGACTGTTACACCTCTAATGCTGTATTCCTTGAGATATGCATTCATATATCACTATTACTCATAAAGCCCATATTCAACAAAAAGAGAATTTTAAAATTAGGTAAATCCACTGAAAGAAAGGGAATATATCTGTAAGCAAGACAAAAGGTTAGGTGATGTTCAGAAAAACAATTATTTCACAGATCAGGATATTAGCTTACAAAGCTAGTGAAAAAACATGGTTTTTTTTTTGCTTTTTCACCAATCTATATTACACATTCAATTCATGAGAACTGACCCTAATCTCATTAAGGAAAAATCAAAATGAGACACAAGTCCAATTTTGCTTTGTTTGATAGCAGCTTTTACAGACTTTTCTCCGATTAATACAGCAGCTTTGGATCATCCCATTCTTGCCTGCAAAAATGCTGTGACTTAGCTCAGAACATTAATCAGAAAGGTTGGCAGTTCAGCAGTTCGAATCCCTACTACAGGTCTCCTGCATGAGCAAGGGGTTGGAGTAGATGACCTCCAAGATCCCTTCCAACTCTGTTACTGTTAAATCTCTTAAGCAAAATACAAGGAGTCAAGGAAGTGATATTGATACTATAGACAAGAAGAATGGGCATCAGCTCACATCATCATAATCATGTTGGAGAAAGCTCTCCGTAATTACAGTGATTGTATCTAATTCACTAGCTCCAAATTATAGTAATTTCTGGGACAGATTCAAGCCCTTATGACTTGCAGCCATACTAGCTTAAGTGATATTTTTTCCTTCCTCTACAATTCTAAAAATTCTCAGAGGTCCTGCTCTGAGAAATCTTGCCTGTTAAGATAAGGCAGGTAATTACTTACCAGCAGATTTTCTATTGAGGAGTCTCCTTAATGTCTGGATGACAGACAACAACATTCTTAATCATTCAGAATTTTAATCCTTATATTTATATCCCTTGTTGCATTTTATCTCTGTGGCACTGCTAAATCTTTAGCAAAGCCAGGCCTAGCTTTTGCTGCTTTTAGATGACTGCACTCGTTAATCTATTTGTTTATTATATTGTTGATTTCATTTATATGGATTTTATTGCTTTTCCTCTGGCACTACAATTAAGTTCAGAGGAAATCTACCTGGAATTAAAAATGGTTACACAACAGTGACAGAAGGCAGTTGATTCCCTCATGTCTTCCTGTTGGCCGCTGTAAAAAAGAAACAAAACACCACAGAGAATGTTTGATGAGGAAAGGAGCTTATTTCAATGTGGGGAAAAAATCATTCAAGTGTTTGGACTAATTGACTTAAACCTTCCCAAAACATGTGCACTGGAAGTGGCATGATGGTTAAGCTATTCTCTCAGGACTCAAAACTTCCTTCATTACCCTTCCATTTAAGTACAGGATGGTTGCAAGGATGAGTGTGAATTTAAATGTATACTTCAATGTCAGGATATCCACTTCTGATCTGGAAACAGGATACTCCACAACTGCCTAAAGTGGTTCAGCTTTGAAACAGGACATTCGGACCATAAAATATTTTGCACACCTTTAATACAAATAGCTTCCTTTTGCCAGCCTTCTTGACAGCCTTTTTTCATTATCCTCTTCCTTTCACAAATCATGCATTTTTTTCAAGAACATATTATTGCAAAATAATATCAGGATAGCACTTAGTGACATGTATTCTAGGAATGCCTACACAAATTTTTGGATAAGAGGGCAAGAGGATAAAGTACTGCTTTATTTTGATTGGGGGGGGAGGGTATTCCATATTGTTCAGAGTGATGAAAAAAAGATCAAAGTATCTAATTTGTGAAAATTAATATTGACAAAAAATATCCTATTATTTAAAACTTCCTGTCAGGATAGTAAACATTGTTCAAGAGGGAGGGGTTTATTCAGGAACAAACAAACAAAAACTAAACTAGCAGGGCTGTCGTATTTTATATCTCTAGGAAATTGTGTACCAAGATAGCCATCAGGAATTCCCTCCAGAAAATTGTGTTTACCTTATACCCAGGCTTCTTCTGAACTGTTCTTGGCTTTGCAATTTTTTTGTATATTTTTTACAAACATGTAGCAGTTCCTTGTAACGCCTTGATGTCTCATTTCCACCCTTCCTCAGCCTGTTATTTCCCATCCAGCTAAGTCAATAGGCTGGTCCAGGTCAGGCAGTAGAGTCTGGATTTCTGCCAGAAACCTTAATTATAGCAACGTCCTCTTCCTCTGACAAGGGTGTACATGTTCATTTGAAAGTCACTTGGCCTGGTGGCCAAACACAACCAACTTAATATAGTTGTATCTCCCCTTCCACAGCAAGCTTGATCAGAAAAAGTATCTCCATATTAATTTACTTTGTATCTCTGCTAAAAGTGACATTTGCTTTACTTCCTTATCTCTTTCAATCAAATGGATAATGTCAGTTTTTTAAAATAATAGTCCTGGTTTAAGAGAACCAAATTGATGCAGTGGTTAAAGCATCAGGTTAGAAAACAGGAAGCTATGAGTTCTAGTCTCATTTTAGGCATGAAGTTGGATGACCTTGGGTCAGTCAATCTCTCTCAGTCCTGGGAAGGAGGTAGCACTTTGGGGAAAAAACCTTGCCAAGAAAACTGCAGGGATTTATCCAGGTACTCTCCAAGAATTAAGACATAATTAAATGGAGAAAAAGTCCTGGGTTAATCATTCCTATAAATAATTAGTTCCCAAGTTCCCATAGTTGCAATTATGCAAATGATATTCAACCTATTGTCCCTGGGTTTGCCAATCTAATTAAAGAGTGCATGGGTGTATATACCACATCTTGTTGCCTGCTGTCAAACATATGCTGTTTCCTTCCCACAGAAGACCAGAAGCAAATAACACAATGAGAACAGGATTCACCAATCTAATTGGACATTTGTGTCTGAGGTTTCTCTCTCTGAACAGCCACACTGGCATGGAAATTGGGGTGGGACTCTGAATATACTGCATCTTCTAAATGCCAGACCCCTTTGTGCAAATAATGGATAAAAAAAGGTCTGCTTGGATGTTTGGGCCAGTTTAGCTACTCTCCAGCACTCCTGATTTTTCCATTTTGAAGTGAAGCCTATAATGATTCCCTAGTTCAGAAATACAGGAGATATTATATTTGCATGTCGTCTTCTTCGTTGCCTACTGTTCAAAAATGAAGCATCCAAAAATGTACTTTTAAGACATCAGAGAGCTGCTTGGGAAACGGTTTTGTTTGTAAAAGAGGCATGCTATTCTTTGTGTCTATTCTCAGTAGCTGATTCACTAAACTGAATGGACTTTATTCCCAGAGAAACATGAGAAAATTTGCAGAGTTCATGAACACCTAATGCTACTCATGCATCTAGTCAATATTATGGTTGTTTACTTGTTGCCAAATTTCATGAAAACTTGAAATTTCAAAGTTGGAAACCTGCTTAGAAACACCATCTGATAAATTGTGAGAAACACAGAAACAGAAACTTTTGTCAAAAAAGTCTTACAGATCCCAATATAGGGTCAAAGCCTTAACCCATCTGCAATGTTAAAATATTAAATAATATTTAATATTTTAATTAATTAATATTAATAATAATATTAAAATCATACTTCAAGAGTTAGCTTATTAAATATTATAATTCTTGGGTGAAGGGGAAGTGATAGCTCAACAGTTAAAGATTCGGAGATTGTAAATTGGAGAGCTGACAACCCAGGTTTGAGACCCCAGCTTTGTGCAATGGGGCGAGCTCCCATTACTTGCTCCAGCTCCTGCCCACCTAGCAGTTTGAAAGCATGCAAATGCAAATAAATTAACAGGTACCACTTTGGGGGGAAGGTAACAGCATTCTATGTGCCTTTACTGTATAGCCATGTGGCCACATGACCATAGAAATTGTCCTTGGGCAACTCTGGCTCCCTCTGCCAAGAAACAGTGATGAACATCACCCCCAGGAGTCAGGCATGACTGGACAAGGAAAGCTTTACCTTTTCCTTGAGCAAGGGGAATAGTAATGATTAACAGATTTATCATTGCAGTGTTTTATTTTTGTTCAAACTTTCACAGATTTGTGAAGTTTTTACAGATGAATAAGAAACTTGCTTATTTATTTATTTATTAGTTAGACTTCTATACCACTTCGTAGTGCTTTAAAGCCCTCTCTAAGCGGTTTACAAAGTTAGCATACAGCATACTGTATTTTTTAGCATTAGCATATTGCCCCCAACAATCTGGGTCCTCATTTTACCTACCTCGGAAGGATGGAAGGCTG
>JANHZT010003218.1:77237-87740 GCA_032468215.1 Stegonotus admiraltiensis | reverse complement strand
TTCTCTGGTTTGGGTCGCTCCCCGCTTAAGTCTCCAGCCTCCCCCCAGTCAAATGCTGCATCCTGCAGCGGTGACCTTGATGATACAGTTGCTTGCTTCTGTCCGTTCCCAGGCTACCTGTCGAGAGAGATGCCGGCTACGGAAGATTTGCAGCTTGGCAGATCTTGGTGGTATCTGTGAAAGGTGTGGGAATCGGGGAGTCCACTTTTTAACATTCGTGGAGCTAAGAAGAGTAACCCACTCCTGGGCTGGGGAACAGATGGAGGTAATGTCGTGGACCAGGGCCAAATCCAGAGCATTTATTGGTGCCATGGTTAAAGGCAAGTAGGGAAAGGGCCCTTTGCTTATGGGCCCATGAGATTTAGGATTCTTTCTCTTACAACTCTGAAAATCCCATCTGTTAGATCAGTGTTCCCCAGCTTTTCTAGGTTGGGGGCCTGGAAAGGGGGGGATGTTTTTATGGGAGGAGCAGGAGAGCACCAGTTACTTGCAGGAGTGGGGCTGCGAGCGCTTGCGACACTCATGCGAGTGAGGCCCGGTTGCAAATAGGCCATGGACCACAGGTTGGGGACACCTGTGATAAATGCTAAGTTTGCACCAGACAAGTAAAGGGAGACTGCCATAGAGCCATTAGTAAACAGTCCAACCAATGAATCCCTAAGACCGTCCCCACCCACACAGACAGGCAAGACACCAGAATATAAACTGACAGCAAACAGCCTTCCTTACTAGCCCTGATTATGTTACCTAGTTTGGGTAATGAAACATCTGCAAGAAAACAAGCAACCTCAGAGAGCACCAAGGATCCCTCATTTCAACACTGAGCTACAAATACTCTCTTCATTGGTAAAGGGAGACTGTGTATCTACATGGAGCAGGTTTTCCCAGCTACCAAAGCACTGTGTGGACAACTACCTGACTCTGTGGGGCTTTGTGCATAGTTCTTCCAAAGCATCCAAAGATCTTATTGCTACCAACTTGCTATGATGGCCCAGATTGTGGAAAGTCACAGAATTTTGATTTAAATGGGCCGTTTGAAAACAGGCCTGAGACCTTTATTTTGCAGTACCAATATGAAATGCAGCTGTCAGACCTGGTTCATGCATCACTAGTGTTTTGTTCAACCATGATAGATAGATAGATAGATAGATAGATAGATAGATAGATAGATATAGATATATTGAGTAAATGACAATTGTAATTCTTTATATTAAGCCACAAATCATAGTTTACAACTATACTTCTGTATTCAGTCAACATGCTGAGACAAAACTGAGTAAACTACATTAATAACTCATAATGTGTGAATCCAAAATAAATACTAGATTGTATAAGTAATGATGGCTATGTTTGACAGACACACTAGACTAAAAAGCTTGTTTCATGAGTGTCAGCTGCCATTTTATTCCCCACCACATGTAGTTCTACAGCCAACTAATTGTGGCTTACCATTTTGTTCAGATCTAAAACAGTCACCAGTTTGGGTATCTGGAAGCCAGAACATTTACCCAATGTTTCCAGAAACCTCAAAGTAAGTCATAGTCATTTTAATGCTCGTCTTGTAAAAAAAATTAATCTCCCTAAAAGAATTATGTATTTAAAACCAGTGCAGATATTTAATGCCATTCTTCTCTAAGAAGATACAGCAGATTATACAATCTAAAAAGGAGAGAAACAATAATAAGAATCAACAAGAAGACAGCACTGTTGGATCCCATTCTGCTTCTAGCAGATAAAAACTAATCATCCCCAAACCCAGCGAAGTCAGTGGAGAGGATTCATAGTAATCTGCTCTTTAGCTTATAACATGCTCTTTAGAATATAGCTGGAAGTGAGAGGTCTCTGAGGCAGACACATGAATATCTCCCTCCTAGAGGTTGCGTAGGTTAGCATAAGGAATTTCTTCTCACTTTCTGCAACCCCAACAGCTCTATTTACATAACCTTAGAATAGAATAGAGCTGGAAGGGACCTTGGACGTCTTCTAGTCCAGCCCCCTGCTCAAGCAGGTAATCTGGTGGAATAAAAAGGAATAAAGTATCTGTCTATCCAGTATGTTAGATTCTGCTAGTGTTTGGAGGAAGGAGAGAGTAGGTTTTCTAGCTCAATAGCCAGAACTGGTTCTCTAACTGCAGACCAAGGCAAAGCAATCTGCAGATTGAGCCCCATTCTTAAGATCAGTGGTTGAAAACCTCTGGCCTAGATGAATGACCAGCTAACCACAGGGAAGGTACATCTTGGTAAAAGAAATGGCAATGCTGCCAACTATAATACACATGCATTTTTCTGTGCTAGTGGTCCCCTGCACCGCCACAGTTATCCAGCATCATTTTTTTTACAATAGAATGATTTACAGTGCTGCAGCAGGAACCCAATGAAAACCTCAACTATCGAAGCTCTCCAGTTAGACATATGTATATATCGACATCAGGACTTCATTAAAGAAATCTATGATTTTTCAAAGAAGTTTTGCTTGATCAATAGTCATACAAATTTGCACATGCGTACAATATTTAATGCAAATGCAGTTTCCTCTATAGAATGTGTTTGTCTGCCCTAGTCTCTTATATAAGAAAAA
The DNA here is from genome assembly GCA_032468215.1 of Stegonotus admiraltiensis. Lineage (NCBI taxonomy): Eukaryota > Metazoa > Chordata > Lepidosauria > Squamata > Colubridae > Stegonotus > Stegonotus admiraltiensis. The sequence continues at coordinate 85,163 of JANHZT010003218.1, read as the reverse complement.
AAAATGGGATGAGTAAGATCTTTCTTACAAGAAGGTTTATTATTACCTTCCAGTGCAAATTTCATTGAAAAAATCTGGGTGAGAAATCGGGGGGCGGGGAGATGTGTAGTTCTTTTTGTATTGGCCATTCCTTCCTAAGGACCAATGAGGCAGTCCTTCCATGAGGAGTAAATGACTAATAACTATTAAACTGTATCAAATGAATTTGATAAAGATTTCTGCATGACCTAAATCATTGCAATTGAAACCTTTTTCCCCCCCTCATTGCTAAATTCTTGCCGGCAAAGGATAGAACAAGCAGATCTCAAGACAATGGCCAATCTCTAATCTCCAATGGACACCTTTGGCCTAAAAAATACCATGGAAACTTTTCAGTCAGCAAATAGTCAGCCAATAGAGATGTTCAGCCAAACACATAAAGCACAATGGTGGGGAAAGTAGGATAGGGCTGGCTTTGTGCATGATGTTTCTCTGAAGGATTAACCTTCACCTGAGAGGGCTGGGTCATGTTCCCTGGGACCAATGAGAGTCCTGGAAGGAAGAGGCAGAGTTCTAAATTTGTCTCCTATTTTGCATCTATTCTATACAAAATTGGACACTCTAGTAATTGGAACAGAAAATAAACTAAGTCTAAGCTTATAGACATTCATTTCCTATTTGTATTCCAGTTAGTGTTCCCAACTCTGGCTGCAAATATTTTTGCAGGAGCACTCCCTCAAAGTTTTACTCAATATTAATCAAGAGAAATAAGAATTACAATCCAAATCTCTACACATAAAGAGTGTCCATCACCAGCCTCTTCCACCAAAACTAGTGCTGATAGAATAGTGCTGATAAAATAGAGGAGAGAATAGTGTTGTTACTTAATTCCCTTCCAGATAAATAACTACAGATGCTTAAGAAAACCATAGCAAACCTGGTTTAAAAAAATATTTGCAATTAGTTTTAAGTGTTCCCAAAACCTCTGGAACTTCCCAGTGCTTAGAATGAAGTACTTCTAGATGCACTTGAAGGACGAGACATGAGAAAAATATGAGCATCCCATCAGCCCTGGCCATATGACCGATGATGAGAGATAATGGAAGTGACAGTTCATCAACATCTGAAGGACCATTCATTAGCCACCCCTGAAAAGTCTGTAAGATTAATTAACAGAAATAAAGCTGTCATTATGCTATGTATGTAAACATAACCCAGTCTCTAATTATGCATACTATGTCTAAAACCCATAAATTCTGAGCTTTAAAAATGTTTCAATAATTCCTTTGAAAATCAAATTTTATGATTCAGAAAGAGAAGTATTCAGAAGCTGCTCTGAGACTGAAATGAACATAAAAATATCTCAGTGGAGAGTCATGTCTCTAATTATAAGAAGATGAGTTAAAAAATGTAACGGGAGCATTTTCTAAAAGTGAGTTTATGCCATAAAAGGAAGTTGTTTTCTGCATAGTGCTCTGCCTCTGTATCAGCCTTGGCTAATCTAAATCATTTCTTAGATCAGTTGTCAAAACAAAGGAATCTGAGTATTGTTAAACTAAGGACAAAGGTACCGATTGTGTATAGAGTTTCTGTGCCAGGCTGCTTGTTCCCTCTGACAAAGAGGTTAAACAAGCGCATATAGATTGGGAATGGACAATAAGCAGTGCCCAGCTTTGTTGTTAGAAATTGTAAATATCTCTTGCATCTGACCCAATAGAGTTACATCTTAACTCTCAGAGATAAAACAGGGGAGACCTTTAGTTTGCTAAACTCAAAGAAACTTGATTTCAGAATTATACCCAACCCAATTTCATAGTAGCCATTTGGCTTCCGACTTTGTTTCACATTAATCCTAGAGTAACAGGGGCTCTCCTAAGTCTCTTCTTGGGGACACCCTTGGCCTCCAAAGAGCAAATCACAGTCCCCCAGAGTGTTTTTATATGGATAATGTGAGAGAGACCAATGGAAGTTATTGGGATACACAACTAAAAAAGGGCTGGACTGGCAGAGAAAGGTGTGTGTGTGTATATATATATATATATAAAATCATTAGAAATAATAATATTCAAGGAGGCTGGCACCAGAGGTTAAAATTCAATTGAGGCCCAAAACAACCAAGCCCTGTTTGGAAAATGTTAGCCTTAACAATCTAATGAAAGACTGGGAAGGGTTTAAGGTTAGAATTTTCACACTACTACATGAAATAATGCTGATGTTTAGAGAGGGGAAAGCATTAATTTCCACTTTGACATATTAATATGCTGTAACTATTGCTTGGCATGGCAATTTTTATGGGATAAATTTCATCCCTCAAACTTCTTTTCTTAAAGTCTTAATTATTTCATAAAATATTTAAAATATTTGTGGGCTTCACTCCATTATTTCTGAGGAAATTATCCCCACTTAATTAGAAATTTCACCAAATGCCTGGGCTTTAACACATATGAACATTTGGTTCCTTCACATTATCATTAGCAATAAGTTCTCAGAGGACTTTTTACCATATGTCAGAATAACATTAAATTATGATTTGCCAAAGTCACCCAGGGAATTTCATGAATTTGAATCCCATTTAAACCCCAAACTACTCCCATAGTAGTGGGAAAAACTATGGTTAGTCTCACTAAATGAGAAATATTGCTAGAGTGATTAGCTTTCCTTAAGTCTTGATCAACAGTTTTGTTTGTTGCTTTCTACTTAAAACCAATAGGAATTTTATAAAAACAAATCACTGTTCCATATTCCAAGTTCTTCTAGTACCACAGGACATTACTGAATAAAAATACCAACACAGCAGAATGTTCTTTATTATTGAAATCTGGACGGAGCAAGGGATTCCACTTCCAATTCTGGCTGAGGATTGCTTCCTCTTTCTCAATCAGTTTTCATTCATTTCCAACATATCTGTTTTCGTTTAGCAAGTTATTCCCGAATTTCCTTATTTTAGGAGCTGGCAGTTGAAGTAAAAAGAAGATTGGAAAGAACCATCCAGGATAACAGCAGGGGAAATGTTAGCATGCTGCTTGTATTTGCTCTTCAGCTTGGCTACTAGGAAAGCTGAAAACATCAAATGAGGCAAAGGCTTCTGCACGCCCATCCTTACCAAAAATCAAGACTAGTCACATTATAGTGACCAGCAGATCATTTTTCAAACGTTCTCTTTCCTGGCTGTACGACTGTAAAATGAATACAGGAAGTAACTATCCATTTGTTGTCTTTTAATAACATCCTGATTCAGCTGCTTGAGGTGGCAGCTTCACTCAGCCTAATGATAGGGCCAGGGCTCTGAGGACACGGCAAAGTAGGAAACTTTTAAGAGAAACGTTGTCTTTTAAACAGCCCAGTTGGGAACTAGAAAGAGATTGCTTTTTCTTGTTAATCAAAAACCTCCATAAAATATACTGAGAAAGGGAGCGAGAAAGAAAGCATATCTCACATTAGTTTGCAATTCATAATTCATTTTGTTTTGAAATCATGTATGTCATAAAGATACCGCTAGTTATCATCCCAAGATACAGAAAATGTCTAAATTAGTTTGTGGTAGTTAATTTCCTAAAGAACGCTTGGCTTGGTTTGGCTTATAAGGATTCCTCTATATTTAAGATTCTTGGACATATGACAAATGTCCAAAGGAATAGATCACTTTGCTTTCCCAACAAGGAATGCTGAAGGCAGAACTACTGGTTACCCAATAATACTAGGCATGGAGTAATTTTGCTGAAAACAGAGAAGATGTGAAACCCATCTGATTACCTTTTCTCTCTTTCAACTAGCTTGCCCGACAAATTTGTTTTCTGCTTTTCTCACCACCAGACTCCAAATCTGAAGGAAGCGGTAACAGGGAAAAGTAGCAGGTCTGTGCATACTTCAGTAATGATTCAGAAGCACTTTAGGTCTCCTCCATGTGTAGTATTTCTCAGCTATTCATTAAAACAGCCTGACTTCCTGGCAAGGGGGAAAGATGCTGTTGCTGCTGCTTTAAAGAATCAGTCATTAAAGTGAATTATGACTATATTTAAAGTAGCTGCATGGTTTTCTCATGGCTCATATGGAATTGTAAAAAAGATGGGCTACTTTAAGGAATGGCAGAGAAATTCTGTGTTCGTGGGAAATCCAAAGCAATGCTTCTGGATCATTTTCAAAGAGTGCATAATTGTAAAAAGGGGAGGGGTGTTTTTAGAAGGAGGGGTGCTTTGCATGAAAAACTGTAAATTCTGGAAACATTAAGTACCCCTGGTACCAAGCCAGTCTTTCTTGCAAATACTTGTATTCTTGGTAAATTTAGGTTAATCTCAAGGTAGCTGTCTACAAAACCTATGTTTTAATCAATTGTGTATTATAAAGATGTGCACTTGCCGTAAACATGATTGGCTTAATGAGATTGTAATGTCTGAACATCCCTAGTCCAGGCCATCACCAATTCTTTTTAATACTCATTGCCTGTATTCATACAGTTTGCTAAGCCCTTGTTTGCTTTACTATAATTTGCTGAATAAATTTACTGGATTCCAACAACTTGCTTTGCCATAAACTAAACCATCCATTGTATAGGCTAAATGAAATTCAAGCAAAGATTGTTATGCTTCTCTCTAACTTTATTGCTGATTAGCCAATAGACAAATATATAGCATAAAACAGAACATTAGTAAAACTAAGTTATAATAAAGAAACATTAAATAAAAATAATAAAATAAATAATGTGAATCATACTTCTGGGTCATCCCTAAATTCACTCTAATCAGACCCACAATATTATACTTAGCCTACTATATGAACCTTCAATTTTGAGACTAAAGTCCCCATTAGTAGAGAAACAGGATGTGCCAAGAGAAATGGGAAATGGGTGCTGCAGTCATCATGTCCCATTGAATCAGAGGATCTTAATCTTGGCCTCAATTATCTGGAACCTTGACTGCTATAAATGGAAATGATCTAAGAGTAGGCAGCTTGTGTCAAAAATAATTGGAACAAGTCCTGCATTTGTCAAGATAATTCTAGTGTACTGCTATCCGGCACTATTCATGCTTTAAAGTGGCGTGTGCAATTTTTCTCTTGGCCCAAGAGCCACCCTTATCCTTTGAACATCATGCAAGGGGCAACATTCCAAAATCACAGGTCAGAGCTAGATTAACAATTAATTGATTTGATTTAATTTAGATTTAGATTTAATTATATTAAATATAGTTAATACATTTAACTATTGTATATTAAATGTATTACATACAAAGGTGGAGAATTCATTTCATAATTCATCCCTTCTATCACTTCGTTACTTTCAAGTCCATGAGGAGTCAAGGCTGTGCACTTCTACCTTTACAGAATTCCAGACAACATAATCAAATACAAATAGCACTTTCCCCTTTAAAGCTTCAGAAAACTACCTGGCCATGTCACGATTTCCATATCTTCCCAACCCTAGCACCATCTGGATATTTTAAGACACTACCTGTTATCAGTTAATATATCAGGTGTATTCCCTGTTTTTGTTATTTTCTTTCCATGCTCATTAATATATCGCATACTCAGTACTCACTCATACTATTAATAAGCATGAGGATTGCATAGATTTTATATATGTTAATTCATTTTGGGGTATTCCAGATTCTTTCTATTGCATATCTTTCTAGACTAATATTTTTACCAAGTGTACAAAGGTGAAATTCCTATTTCACAGGACACAATATATTTCTCTGTCAATCTTATCTCAGGTTTCATGTCCTCCCTGCAGAGAGATAAAATTTGGATGTCCATGTATGTTTTGACAATCTGCAGGACATAATAAGTAAATAAAACCTACTCTTATTTCTGACACCTTGTTCTTTATCCCATGTTATTTCTATTCAGTCTCAATGTTGTAAAACCATCTGGTAAAGTTTTTTTCTCTGTGCAAACAGTCCAGAAATCTCCAGCCCAAATAATTTCCTAAGATATTTTATACTGCCTAGAGATAGATCTCAATACTGGCCTGTATAATTCAGCAAAATTATTTTCTTCTCTTTAGAGTCTTATACATTGCAGTTCATCACAAATATAGGTCATGCCTATCATGGAATGGCTGAAATGTTTTTATGATAGCTGGGGTGTTTTGATGAAGAAATAAATGTATATACAATAGGTATCGGTTCCTAATTGTTTCTCTATATCACTTACTGTAAGTGTAATTTACCTGTTGCCTATGAAGCAGTAGTGGGTTTCAAATCCCATTGCTACCAGTTTGCTCATGGGTGCTTGTGCGCACAGAAGAATCCAGGCAGGTGGGCAGAGCCTCCCGCTGCCGCCGCCCAATCCGGGGAGAACCGGTAGCAACCCACCACTGATATGAAGGCATGACTAGAGTAGATTGGGTCACATGGAAATCTTTCCCTTGTTTTTTTAAATATATTTAGACTGAACAAAGCTGGATAGCTATTAGATTTAGATTTTTACATGTGATCAGGAATTTTGCCTGTTGATAGACTATGTGATTCCACTTTCTTTGATTCCTGTGGGACTTCAAAACATACACCCAAGTGCTACCATTGTTTATACTTACTGTATTGTCCTCATGATCTCTCAAAGAGCTTCCAGGCTCTCACAAACCCACCTTCAGTGTGATTTCTGAAGTCTGTTCTTACTTGCTGTGGCTGGAGCCAAGCTGTTTTATATCCATTTCCTGTATTGTTCCACTTCTAATCTGGACCTGATGCCACAAAACCTGCATTTCTAGTCCACGCTTTGCCAGTCTATGTTTGCCTGCTGGGTTTGGTCCAATATTCTCTCAATTTATTTTCTCATAGCCACTCCTATTCCTGCCAGGAGTATATAGTCAGTTTGGAGATTCACTTTGGAGACAATTAAATTCCAAATTCAACTGACTAATCTGAAACACTGAATTGCATCAAATGTTCCAAATTGGATTATTTGAACAACTATACATGCACAGAAAATTTCTCCCAACTCAGAAGTCCCAATCTGTCTTCTGATTGTGAATTGAAACTACAACTTACATTGAATCCTGGCTGATTTGCACACGACTCTGAGCCCTCTTCTTCAGTATATTGCAATTTTTCCATTCATTGTTCGTGGAGCTGCAATTCCAAACCCACACAGCTATTTTTTTAATTCTCTGTTTTATTTCCACATCTCCACAATCCCATCTATACTGGCATGACAGGATGTGCCTATGTTTAGAGATGCTTATCCTACCTACAGTATTTCACCCTCTCTTCTCTTGCCACCAATGTAAGTATGATCCTGCACTCAGGTTTTTTTATGTCACTGCCTACACAACTCTGATTTTTCATATTTGAGCTGCAAACTTTCAAAACTAGAACTTACCACCCTTTCTGATAAGATCATAAGTATAGGCATATATATATATATTTTAAAAAGTTGTTGTTTTTCCACTGGGATTTTGAAAGAATGAAATGCTCATCCATAGCTCATTATAAATCACAAGCACTGTGGTTAGCAGCTAACAAACCACAAGCAGAACTCTATTTGCATCATGGAAGATTTAACACTTTCACTTCCTCTGCATTTCCTTAACAGACTACCTCAAAAGAAGATCGAGAAATGCTCCTGGAGCAGATTGTAGGTAAGGAGTATCTGCATAGAAAAAGGGAGAAAACACTTCTCTCTTGGCACCAAAACGAAATTAACCTGCCATGCAAACAGTCCATTTGATTACATGCCCCTTTTTTCCACATAAAGAATTCTAGACTTCCCATTCCTACTTTTGTATTAGCAAAACTTCATATTCCTTAACTCAGGCTTGAAAGTTAAATGTGAAGCGCAGTTGATTTTAAAATGTGATGGTCTCCTATCTTAAAGTCTGGTGCTTGAAATTAACATGGGGCTCCCCTTGAGGAGCACCCGGAGGCTCCAACTGGTCCAGAATGCGGTAATTGCGGGAGCAAGTCGATGCTCCCATGTAACACCTCTCCTGCGTGAGCTGCACTGGCTCCC
>JANHZT010003218.1:62799-74883 GCA_032468215.1 Stegonotus admiraltiensis | reverse complement strand
CCTCTGGAGGCAGGAAACAACCTGTTTCCCTACTTCTGGTTAGCCCAGAAGGCCCGGAAATCAGCTGGCGGAGCTGAGCTTGTGTGCCCATCAATATGGCTCCGCGTGCCACCTGTGGCACCCGTGCCATAGGTTCGCCATCACGGACCTAGATTGTTGGGGGGCAATAAATCAAACCAATAAATAAAATATGCTGACATTGTAAACCATTCAGAGAGTGATATAAAGCACTATGGAGCAGTATACAAGGCTATGTGCTATTGCTATTTAAACTGAATATTTTTCAAATCGTCCATATTTCAAAGAGAGAATGATTTGAATTTGAAGAAGTCCTCATTGACCTCCTTCAGATGGAGAACTGTCTGCGGGAGACCACTTTCATTGAGTATCATAGTTTTGATCATGTAGTCTTTTTTCACTTCAGTTTGACTTTATGGAGCTTTATGGAGCCATCTAAGTAGAACTCAGCAGTAAATGGGTTCATGTACAATGCTAAGTCAAAATGTGATTCCTTGTTTGTTACTTTACATATTTTGTCACCCAGCCATTGTGGTATGGCTTGCCATGTGGACACAGCCAATTTGTTGTTTATTCAATCAACCAAGTTTAAGTTAATCATGACTATGGATTTTGCTTTACTGGCCTTGATTTTCACTTTGGAAAGACTGTGGGAAGAAAATTACCATTTAAGAAAACATCAAGAGAAATGTGAAATGTTATCCATCCTCCACTGACAGCAGTTGCTTATTTATAGCTAAAAACTAGAGGATGTCCTCACATGGCTATTGAAAATCAAAACAGTATGCAGAGTTTTGCTTTGTTTTGCTTTTGTGCTTTTTGCAGTTAAAAATCTCCTGTGTTCCCTAAACACTTGTTATTGTAACCAAAGCCACATTTCACATTGCTAGGATTGGAGGTTATGTAAATTCCAAGGATTTTAAAGAATAGGCCCTGCACACTCTGTATTTGGCCACAGACAAGTAGACACAAAGAGTTACGGACAACTCCTTGAAATGAGAAAGCCATTTGAATAAACTAAAAACAGATGCACATAATGATGCAAAACTCAGTCTGTGCAGAACGAAATGCTTCTGGGAAGTTCAGGTAAGAATTTAATATATAAGAGCCAATTTGGTTAAGGCATTAGGATAGAAAGTAGGAAACTGTGAGTTCTAGTCCTCCCTTAGATATAAAAGCTAGCTGGGTGACTTTGGACCAGTCTCTCCTCAGACATTTGTTGTTATGGGAAAAGTAGGAGAAGGAAGGAGTATTAGATATGTTTGCTGCCTTGAGTTATTTATAAAAATAATAAAGGTGGGATAGAAGTTAGTCAGTTAATTAAATAAATAAATAAATTTTGTCATTTCATTGCTTTTGTTTCTATAAATGAGATTCAGGGGAAAGTATCATTCCAAATCTTTCAACAAGATATTCAAAAGCTCTCATGTTATTTAAGAGATCAACTTATTGTCAGCCTTGTGAGGTAGTGCAGGAAGCATGCCCAGATGAACTAATTCTATTTTATTGTAAGGTTGCATTGCAAGTCTGAAAATACAATACAGTTCTCTCCCATTGCCTTTATATCTTAAGAAATTAGGGAGGGTCCTTTCTGCGACTTTTGTCACATTCACATTCCTGCTGTGGGCAAAGTTGCTTCTTATCCAACCATTCCCCTGGCTGCAGTTCTTTCCCTGGCCTCCCAAGGACATTCTCACATACCATTACACTTACTGATTTAATTTGAAGCTTGTGCTAAGTAATTTTCCAATACTTTAAACTCTCCCAATCCTACAGGGTGACACCAGATATTGGATCACAGACCTTTTGGGAGTAAAGTATGTATGTATTCTACATTAAGTTACTACCTTGCTGCTATTGAGCTTCAAAATGTCAGCCATCAGATCTTTTCTGAGGGCTAAAGAGTTTTCTTTGTATGAATATAAGAGCAGAGGAAGGCAATGTTATTTCTTCCAGATGCTTTAGACTTCAACTCCCATGAACCCCAATAAGTATAGCCAATTGCAAGGCTATTAGGAACACTAATTTAAAACATCTGAAAGACATTGAATTGTCTTCATTGGCCAAAGGAATCAATTGGTGGTTTGCTCTAGATTTTGTATTATTCATCATAACTGCTGAGACCTAGATGCCAAAGTTATAGCTAGGACATTGTCTGGCAGTGTTCTTAGAGATTCGTTTTGGCTTGTACAACCTGAACTCATGAATAAACTTCCTGAAAAGCTGAGATTCACCATTTTCTTAATAATTCTTTGTCTTCCCTTCATTGAAAGCAGCAGTCTGTTTTCAATGAATGTGTCAAAGTCCAGCTGGACACATCAGCTTCCTCTGAACAGAACCAGACTGAGGAACCTAACAACCAAGAACCTATGGAAATAAGATGTATTACCACCAAGGAAAAACAGCTTCAAATTTTAATGTTTTTATTTCAGATACAAAGGACTGTTGACCTAAAACAGGAAGCAAAATCCAATAACATTGGCAGGAATGCCAAGGGGTGGGGTCGTCAGATTGATGTCTGCAGTAGAGTGGCACGCTAACTGTAAACTTGTCCCTTTTCTATGTACATCACAGTCTTCTACACATGCCCCAAATGGGTGGAATTGCAGCTTTGAGACTGTTAGCCATTCAAGGTAGACCAGACTAGGAAAACAAAGTCATGCTTGATAATATTCCTTTTATTCTAAGGTATATTAACAGGGCAAACTGGAGAGCCATTTGGTATTGTGATAAAGACATCAAGCTAGAAATCAGGAGACCATGAGTTCTGGTTCCACCATGGGCATGAAGCCAGCTTGGGCCAGTCACTTTCTCTCAACCCTAGGAAGGAGGTAATGGCAAACCACTCCGGAAAAACTTTGCCAAAAAATGGGTAGGGATTTTTTCAGGCAGTCTCTCAGAATCAGACAAAATTGAATTGAAGAAAAAACAAATTAATAGAATATTGCAAGTCTGAATGTGCTTCCCCTCTCACTTCCTTTCTCTTCCTGAAAACTATGGAGAGTCTTGTCTGAATTGCTTTCTTGGGTTACAGTTCTGGTCCCAACTCAGATACCTTTAATCTGACCATTTTCATGGTTACAGCTCTTCCTTCTCTTCTTCAAGGTTATTCCTTCTTCCCATTACATTGGTTTTGTTTTTATCATTCTGAGAACAAGAAGTGAGTTTTTGTGGACCTCTCTAGGGCTAAGCCAGTCCATGAAAAATTTTGGGAGAACTTCTCTTTGAAAAAAATTACATATACCACTGTTGAGCACAGAAATTTGGTGTGGGTTTCCAAAAGACATTTTGTTGTGCTTTGCTTCAGTTGCAAGAGCTTACTGCTTCTGCTGGGTTTTTTATATTTAAGGATAATGCATGCAAGTTTAATGAAATCAGGTGGTTTCTGATGACTTGGAGAAAATTTTGAACTGTCCCCGTCAAGCAAAATGTTTACAGTGACCCAAACTAACTTTGATTCTGAAGTTCACTAGATCTTTAAGATGATTTGGTTGAGAGACAGCCTATCCTATATTAATTGGCTGTAAATTAATCACAGAAAACAATTCCTCATTTTTTGTTACAGAAGACACTACCATCTGTATATGATACACAAAATCTCACAATACCTCTTCAGCATATGAAGAATGCTGACCCAACAGTAGGAGTGGATAATCCAATCTGAATTGGCTGCTACTTTAGATGATAGCTAAAGCAGTGTTAATGGTCACCTAAAATATAGTCATGGCTGCTCTACAGATATTTTTAAATATGTTTTCAGTCTTGATTTTACATCACAGTAACTGCGGCTTGTTTCAACTTAGCTTGTTAAACAAGGCAATGACTGATTTACACAATTTAAATATATATAGTGGTTATAACCCACTACAGATAGATTTATATATCATGCTAAACCAAAACCAACATCATTCATTGAACCACTGGATCTTATGGTGCTATGATCTCTGTGTCAAAACACAGGTTATGTCTGTTTCCTATTTGTGAGAAGGGAATCAACTTAAAGGATGGTGTAAATAGACAAGACAGGAAGCATGGCTGAGCTCTCTCTTCACTACCTGCTTCTCCTTTGCCATTTCCTATTGTTAGAAATGGCTTCTGCCTGGAAAGAAGAGGGAACAAGAGAAGTTCATTGGAAAAGGAAAGGAAGCTTTTCTTTCCAGACAACTGCCATACTTTAAATTCACACAATAATACACAGTGTGGTTTATTTGGCTTTGGCTTAGCATATTGTAGGCACTGACCCATAGTTAAGAGTCTGTGGTGTAACTCAGCCAATTATGGTTTCAATAAACCATGGTTATCTGAACCATTGAATAATAGCAATAACACTTAGATTTATATACTATCCCATAGTGCTTTACAGCATTCTCTGGGTGGTTTACAATGTTAGCATATTGCCCTCAATAATCTGGTTCGTCATTTTACTGATCTCAGAAGGATGGAAGGTTGAGTCAACCTTGGGCCACATCAGGACTAAACTCCAGGCTGTGGGCAGAGTTAGCTGCAATACTGCGTTCTAACCACTACACCACTAGGGTTCTACAGAATACCACCAATTTGGGCATACTAGGCTAGAATTACCCCACCTTTCTGTTGCCTTAGAGGTGATAGAGGCCTACAGGCAAAGATTATCTGCTAATCCATAATGCAGATATTTAAATTTTGCCCATAAATTGACACACCATATAGGCTTTTCTTTAGACTGAGCTGATCCAGCTGGATTTCTTGTCTTCATGGGGGTGGGGGGAGCATGTGTTTTGAGCTTTAGTTGTAGATATGAAATTGTCTCTGATTCCTCACCTCAATTTTGTGTAAACATTAGCCTGTTAGGCACTCTCAGGACATAGAGACAATAATAATATTTTTTTTAAAAAAGAAGTATTTTTCTTTCTTCCAATGAAAAGATGGGGGGAGGAGAGAAATGAAAGATAAATGTATGCCTATTCCAGTTTGTTATAAAAACACAGTTTGCTATAAAATTAAAATACTAAAAGACTGTAAAGTAGTAAAGGAAGCACTGAGCCTCTAAATATAATAACACCTGATTCACATAGTCCTGGAAAATGTTCACTGGCTAAGATGTATGTCAACCGCTTGTAAGTCATCCTGGGACACAGTTGAAAGAGAAGGGAAAATGATCTTGAGCAGAAACAAATGTCAGCTTTAAAGTTAATGAACAGAAATGTTGGCTTGCCGACAGGATTATTGCTCTGAAGAAGTCAAATACAGAAATTACAAAAGTAAGCATAATATTCCTTCTTTGATGCTGGTTTATAACAAACCTCCTCCCCATCCCTCCAGATTCATGTTTACATCACCCTCTTTTTCCCCCCATGCAGTCCAACATGCTCTCTCTTTGATCATTTTTCTCATTTGGGAGATCTCCTTCAATCCTTGTTCTTTTTTTCAATAAAAGGCTTTGGAGAGTAGTAGGACTATAAGTCATAAGTACTTTTGATCAAAACCCATTATCTAAGAAAGGACCAAAAACACATTGAGCCTTTAGTCTGTTGATTTCAGCTATGGAACTGAAAAGATCAGTAGATCTTTAAAGGTTAAGTATGTGCTCGTGTTACTTTTTCTCATGGCAAATTTACCCTTGTGCAATTTTATCATGCCAGTACTGTATAGTGAGTTTCATGACTAGGTTCACACAGCATGCATAGCCAAGGCTGGTTAAAAATGGCTAAACTATTGGATAGGATTGGAAAATATCTTGGCTCACAAACCATGCCTGGGTAAACAGAAATTAGTAGCTATAGAGGATTTTTGCATTTCCCAATAAATGTTGGAATAGTTACTTTCCCAAGCATGGTCCTTCTGCAAATTCTAACATGCTTCTCTGATTATTTTCTACTTTAGAAGGTACAAGAGGACATTAGGAAATATTGAACTAATTCTAACTAATAAGGAAAACTTTGCAGAGAACATAGTGGAAATAGTAGAGAAAATAATCATGTCATGCTTCCATACAGATGTTCAGAATAAAAAAACCAAAAAAGACTTGGTCTACCAGCTGTTCAATGAAGATGACAAAAGATACCCAATAAAGTCTCACTCTTCTCTAAGAAAAAGGCATTCCACTAGCCAGTAAAATAAGACTGTAGAAGAAAGAGGAGATTTGATAGTGTTCTTCAGGTATTTGAGGAGCACTACTTAATAATCCATTGTTCTAGAATATGGAATGGATATGGAAAAGTGATTTTAAATTATAAGAAGGCAGACTGTGATGAATATTTTAAGAAAGCAAACTTCTTAACAGAAAAAGCAGTTGATAATAGAACCACATACCCAAAAGGTTGTTTGGCTCCCCTTTATTATTTATGTTCAAGTGGAAGATAGACAGCTGCCATGGATGTCTTCATTTGGGCACCTTCACTATTGTGCTGGATACCTTACATGACTCATCCTGATTCTGCAATTCTACTGAAATTGTCTTTCAATTCTTAAGAATTTTAACAAAAAAAAATGATAGAAGACATTACAAAGAAAGAAGAAATGTCAATGGAAGGTTATGATATACATTCAAAATTTAAAAATTGTGAAAAATGGTGAGCTTTCTGTGGAAATGTTAACTGGCTTGGTGTACCCATTTCATACAACCAAAACATTGTGCATCAATACTTGCTGTTTTGCTCAACCATCTGAAAACTATAAACTTGGCAACTACATATCTGCCTAGGGTATGCTATAACACAGTCCCTGCAACCAGTTTATAGTTCATGGTATTGAGCAAACAGAATTTGATTTCAATTCAATTCCAATATATTGCAAATCCAGAAAATAAAGTAAACAGAATAATCATGTTCCAGGTAATTATGAACAAACATTTCTGGTGCCTGTTCATACCTATGCAGTACTTACATAGTATTTCTTCTTCCTATTTATATGGCCACCCGTTTGTCCAAAGAAACTCTGGGCAATGAACAAAAGACAGACAAAACTTCTATTAAAACGGGGAAAAAAACCCAATAAAAATCTCAATTACCACTAATAACATACAGCAATGCCAGATGTTTTCCCTAAGATTCAGCACTGGGATGATCATTATCAGCGACTTTAAAGGAAGAGATAATGCACATTCACAGAAGATGTATTTTGTTTGTTAAGGACTGAATGATGCTTAAATTGAAACTTCTTCAAAGTAATATCTTTCTTGGAATAGTGGACAGGGAGGATTACAGGTTGCCCTTGACTTACAACCACAACTGGGTCCAGGAGTTCCGTCGCTAAGTGATAAGAACTTTAAGCAAATCGGGTGAAATTTTACAACCATATTTGCCATGTTCACTATAAGAATCACTAAGAGTGGTTAAGTGAATCCAACTTCTCCCAATTGATTTTGCTTGTTGGGAACCCCCTAAGAAGGTACCAAATGACAAGCACGAGACCCTGGGATGCTACAACCATTATAAATGCATGCCAGTTGTTAAGCACTTGAACTTTGTTCCTCTAACTGCAGAGATGCTGGGGTAGCCATAAGTGCAAGGACTGGCCATAAGTCACTTTGTTCACTGCTGCCATAACTTCAAACAGTCACTAAGTATTGCTTGCATACTTCTCCAAAATCATGCAACCTTTTACAGTTGGAAAAAAAAAGGATGCTAAATTATAGTGATCCTTCTATAATGAATTAGGAAATACCTTTTGTGGGGTTTCCTGTCTCAAAAAGTAATTTTAGACAGAGGTGCTTAGCATCAACAGTATGCTTGCCTTGCAACTTCAACTTCTCCTTGACCTTGGCTTGACCACTGTGATTATAACATCTTCCCTTCTGGTCTTCTGCTTCATTCAGTGTTCCCATAACACTAATAAAATTGAATGCAGGTTGCTCACCAGCAAGTGGTTTTTTTCATGGGCTACAACTATGGCTTTGTTGCTTTCATCTTTTCCTTTCCTTTCAATTATGCCTCTCTGGCTATGATGCCTGTCTTGTTTGTGTCTTATTGAAGGTAATTTGTTCCTCATTTGCAAATGATATATCATTTAAAACATTAGCATTTGTATATGAAAAAAAAATTCTTTATTTAGGAAACATATACTCAGCCCTTCCAATATCTTTGCCCAGTACAAGGCAGCTTGCAATGATTAAATACAAAACAATTCCATAAAAGACAAAAGACAGCAGCATAAAAATGGAAACAGACTCAGCAGATTAAAACATTTTGAAATGAAGGTCTACCACATAAAAACCATCTGCCTTACAAAAGAAATGCTTGCCAGAATAGGGAATTTTCAAGGTAGCTGAAGAAAAATAGGAAGAGAAAGGGCAGAAACTACTAAAGTTAATCTGAAGCCTGAAGATGATTTTTATAGAATGGTTTTTGGCCAGAATGAAGACAATTGACTTCAGGAAACAGGAAGGGCACTGAGATATCTTTGAAACTGTATCTTGATCTTTGGTTGAGAAAAGTCCAGTGGAAGGTTTTGACCAGGGGTGAAATTCAGCAGGTTCTGACAGGTTCTAGAGAACGGGTAGTGGAAAATTTGAGTAGTTCAAAGAACCAGCAAATACCACCTCTGGCTGGCCCCAGAGTGTGGTGGGAATGGAGATTTTGCAATATCCTTCCCCTGGAGTGGAGTGGGAATGGAGATTTTGCAGTATCCTTTCCCTGCCACGCCCATCAAGCCACACCCACCAAACCACACCATGCCCACCAAGCCACACTCACAGAACCAGTAATTTAAAAAAATGAATTCCACCACTGATTTTGACTATTCTGGGTGACAGTCAACTAGCTACATTCAGCCTGGTATCCTATTTGGGAGAATATTAGTTTCTATTTTATTCACAGATCAAAATTGACATGCCTTGATAATTTAAAGAATTATAGCACAGACTAAGTGATGATAGGCTGAGTTCATAAAACACTTGCCATAAACTGTGATTTTTTAAAATACGGTGACTAAGTTGGCTTATCTATTTATTCATCTTTCCATCTATTCAACAATATTTATAGCATGCCCTAATCCAAATGGACTCTGGGTACAACAAATCAAGATATTAAAAAAATCAGATCCAAATAATAAAAATCATTTATAATTTTTTTACTACATCATAGGCACTAAAGGTTAAATGCCCACTGGACCAACACAGCTTTGGCTAGTTTGTAAAATGCCAGTATTCATACTTCAGGAAAGAATGCATTTATAAATGGAAGATACCTGTCGCTGGACTCAACCCCATTAGTAATGGCTTAGCATGGTAAGTGAACAAGTTCAAAACTGTACAGTCCACATTATTAATGCATGGTTTTCTTAATCAAAAGGCATTTATTTGCCCAGTTGCCTGAATTTGCACAATACAGTAAACAACTAACCATATTAGCTAGATGCATGAAACTCATTGAGCTACAAACTTGTCAGCCATATTTTAGTATGATGGGCTGTGCAAAACTAATGAAAGAGTACTGATTTCTTCCCAGCAGGCTAGGCTGGAAGCAATTAAACTGGCATATAAGATTCTAAAAACTAAGAAGTTTTATTATAAGAGAAGCAAAGAAGCCATTACAAAAAAATTCCAGTGACTGTTGTGCAACCAAATTGAGACCTACTGTACATAAAGGCCCCTTCCTTGCTTCACTGACAAGATACCCTGCTAACCATCTCTTGAGGACATGTCTTCCTAATGGACTTTCATCTTAGTGCCAGACTGCTGCTGAGGGAAGCTGAAACCAGATCTAAGGGATCCAGCAAAAAGTGGTGCTTTCCATTAGTATACTTTAGGAGATAAAAATGTATATACTTTTTAGTATCTATTATTCTTGGTATACTTGATGTGCTAGAATTGGAATTTAAGAAACCAAACCAGCATGATACAATTATTATTATATAACTCTTCAGTTCCACTCAGAAACAAATGGCCAAACAATCAATTGCAAAGTAAGTATAATCTGATACCATGCACAAACATTCACTAATGTCCCTGTTGCTACACTCTGCTCCAAGTATCGACAATTCCTTAAAAACTTTTCAACCCAGAGGAATTCCACTACACAAGAGTTTAATACCATTTATTAATATAGTTTTCCCTAACTTGATGCCCTCCAGATGTATTAGATTTCAAATCCTATCATTCTTTCACTGCATCTGAAGTAGATCAGATTGGGAAAAGATGGATTGGTGTGTACAAGTACATTTGGACAACTGGCTGCTATAGAATGGCACAAATTAATCATTCCCAGGCCTACCATGATGCTCCCATCACTGTTTAATTTTTCACTGGACAGCTGTTTATTGGTACCACTGTGCTACATCTGGGGAGGCTGCCTGTTACTGATGTAATTGCTGACTCATACTGAGCCATCCTGAAAAATTTACAGGGACAGCAAGCAGTACCATCCTGATACTGTCTGTTCTCTTTCCCTCTTTTTAATTTTAATGTTGCCTGATTTAATCACTCACAAGCATATATGTCAAAGAATTGTTAATATCTTATCAGTAAATGTCCAAGGGTTCTCCAAATTGGAAAAGCAATTAAAGCTTAATTGAAGAATGCTGCTGTCCAAAATTAACAAGAGAAGAATGTTAATTGTGTGGCAAGGGAAGAATCCTTGAAAGTTAGCTTGATTGATTCCTAATAATGACTTGGATAGATCCTTATAGTTTCTTTGGAAGGAAGTGCTTCCTAGTATGGAAATATTTTGTAAATCTTTGTGAAGGTCAGTATACATTGGAGACATTTATTTAACACTAAAAATGATGCACTCATATATTCCCAAATGCAAAAATTTCTCCAACTGTCTGCTTACTCAAGTTTTCTCCTTTTAGAGGAAATCTGTTATAGTCACAATCACCCTATGAGAACTTTGCAGAAACAGAATTCCTCAGGCAGAGGGAAGTTTCTGTCCACAAAGGCCTTCTAAAATATAACCTTTTCCCACATCTGCAAAGGAGAAAGCCTTAGTACTGTAGTTTAGCACAGATAAGAGCTTTTTTTCCCCTCTTACAAGACTTTAAAGCGCAGTCACTGGTATCAATTAATTCTTTTCTCTCTGTCCTTCCCTAAATTATTAAAAGCTGTGGAACAGATCAGATTTATTTTTGTTCTGTTCTGGTTATATAAACACCTTTTAGCATTCTTTTGTTTACTTTATCCTTGCTATCCTTATTGTAAAACAAAATATATGTCAATTATTAGTATGTTTATCTTGAATTTACTGATAATGTGACTTTCAAATAGCTTCTTACATTTTGTCTAAACCTGAACAGACTAGATCTCACTTTCTCTCCCCCCACCCTCCCCCCACCCCTGTGTATGTGTGTATGTATAGACCAATAATTTCTGGCCCAGTCTTTTTGGATGGGGAGGCATGTAGGTTCTTCTTAAATTCTTTTTGGGAAAGTACAGAGCATGCATTTTGAAGGATAGATATTTCTCTTCCTCTGAATATTCTTTCCATCTCTTCCATTAAGGGCAAGCTGCAAGTGTGGTAAATCTCCTAACAGGAGTTTTGAGCTGAGCAGCAATGTTAAATAGTTGCAGAAAAACATTAGAGTCTCATAGCACCTTGAAAACTATCACATTTATTATGGTGTAAACTTTCATGGAACTATAATTTTTCCATCAAATGAATGTAACATGTAACAAGAACGTCTTATTCATATGCAGCATTTATCTAAGGGTTCTTTTAAACAAAGGTTTATTGAAGCTATATTAGCCTGGTTTCCATGTAATCCTAAACCACAAACCTGATTCACAACAAAAGTTTACAAATTGCATTAATTCAAAACCAAATCCCACTTTGTATGAAGTGTACTATGTATGCAACACAGATATATGCATTTAGGGGGCAGAATAGAAAATCAGTTCACTCATAGTACATTGACCAGAAAGTCCACTTCCCTCTTGAAAAAGCACTTTTGGGACAACCATGACCTGGATGACTAAAAATCTCCATAGACATTCAGTATGCTCATAGTACCAAACCACACCTAAATCCAAGGTTGGATTATCATACACAATGGTCACATAAAGGATAGATTACTGTAGGGCCCTGATGGCGAACCTATGGCACGGGTGCCACAGGTGGCACGTGGAGCCATATCGGTGGGCACGCGAGCTCA
>JANHZT010003218.1:38393-49009 GCA_032468215.1 Stegonotus admiraltiensis | reverse complement strand
GAAGGCGGTCTCGTAGATACCCAGGTCCTAAGCCATGGAGCGCTCTAAAGATGGTAACCAATACCTTGAAGCACACCCGGAAGACCACCGGGAGCCAGTATGTATGTATGTATGTATGTATGTATGTATGTATGTATTTGCCCATAAAAATATGGATGACCTATAATTCCCTAATAGGTAATTGGGATGAAACAGAAGTACATTACTTTTACACACAGACACACACACATCCCAGTGAATTATAATAACACTAGACAGAGGGTCATGATCAAAAACAATCAAAATCTACTCAATATTTGGAATCATAACCCAGCTTTCCTGGCTTGAAAAAAGTAATAAGTTTTCAGCAGTTTTCTGAAGACTAGCAGGACCATAGCATACCAGGGGAGGGGGAGGGAATTACATTTCAAAGGAGAAGGTCCTTGACCTAAAACACATAGTTCTATGGCCTTGAATATGGCAATTTCTAATTGAAGAAAGGCAATTTCTAATTGAACGCCTTGCACATGGGTGTTCCTGCGTAGCCCACATATCTCCATCCCACAGTGATACTTGTATATTCAGATTTCTTCCCCTTCATATCCTCCTCCTCCCCCATTTTACTACTATTGTCAGTGAAAATTGAATTATTTTCACTTGGTTCAATGGCAGGAAAGAAGAGATATATGTCTCATTCTTTCCTGCTAGAAAAGAAAATTATTTTTTTTCATTTATTTTACATGGAAGGAAAAAGGTTCTGTGAACATCATATTGGTGGCCCAAATTTTAATATAAGCATCATCATCTATTCCTCTTTCCCTCTTCTCTCTCACCTTCCCAACTAGATAAAAAATTCTTTTTCAGTACTTTTAATGAAGTGGAGTAGGAGCTACAGGTGCCTAGTGATTAAATAAAATCAGTTAGTCTTTAATGTAGCACACAACTCTTTTGTCCACTGTAGTGGATCAACAGAATGGTTTTAAGTCATTTGCACTTGAACAAAATAGGTTCTTTTAATGGTGGGAGAGCAGAGAGTTAAACATGTATTAAGAAGAAGTCTTTATAGAGATGCTAAAACATCAATAATTTATTGATGTTAGATTATGGAAATAAGGTACAAGACTTTTAAAGTATTTGACTTGCTGTTAAAGTAAGTTTCTTGATAGTTGCTTTTTTCTTCCAGAGAAGAAAACTGAAAATAGTTTGCACTGTTTATATATTCTGTTTTATTTTAGTGTTTCTTAAACATGCTCATGTGTGGGCCTTTGGAAATGTTGATCCCCATGACAGTAGTAAAGTACAGTTTGCTTTTTCTAAGCAGTAACATTTTATCACAATATTTTATTGTACACATTTTGTAAGCAATAGTGTTTAAAGTCCTTTGTGGATTCAGTAGCACAATAACATAGTGTGGAAAAAGCTACAAGAGAAAATTATTCAGGATTATGTAAAGCAACGATATAAACAGTAAACATTGATTAACTTTTAAATTAGAAAATAAAATAAATCAAGTATTGTTTAAAGATTTTGCATGACCAATTATTTATAATTTGCAGATTTCAGAAAATATTTGATCAGGAATCAAAACAAGATGACATTTTTGAAACTATTGCCAAGCCAGTTGCAGAATGGTAAGTTTGATACTTTTTAATGATCCATTCATCTTTGTAATCAATAAAACCAGTTTATGATAATGAACATTGTTTTTTTTTTTAATTAGATGATAGAGTTCATTGAATAGTTTCTCTTGTTCCTTTTTTTGGTAAATAGTTGATAGCAAAGGGCGGATGAGATTCAAAATGATATGCATTTTGTTAAAAATAATAAATAGCCTGATAGAGTCTAAATTGAATAAAGCAAGATTCACACGTGAAACAAACTACAATATAGTATAGTGTATTGTAGTACACGATAGTATGTACATGAGAGCCAGTTTGGTGTAGTAGAGACTCTGCACAAAGCTGCCTGGGAAATTTTCGGCCAGTCACTCTCTCAGCTCTAGGAAGAAGCAAAGTTAAACTTCTGAAAATATTGCTAAGAAATCTACATGTATTTGTCCAGACAGTTACCAAGAGTCAAGGTTGACTTCAAAAAAGTATGTGTGTTTTAATCAAGTATGGGTTAGTGTTGTAACTTCCGTATGCAAAAAAGTTTTTTGAAAATATTAGGTTTATATATTGGAAATGTGAAAAAAGATAAATTCACATTTGCAAATCACATTTACAATTAAAGGGAAATGTGTCTTCACACAATGTGCAATTAATGGAAAGTAAGTATATCAATCCATTATGCTTGCTTCAGACAATATTCCCTTGAATACAGATTTTGAGATAAAAAAAGGAAAGTATGTTTAACTTTCCTTTTTTGAGTTTGTAACTAGTTTTGATCAGATATAAGATTACGTTCAAGATGGACTTTGGTCTGTTGGTATACATAATTTCTTATAATATTTTAGAATGTCTTTTTTGTTCTTTGATAAGGGTTTATAGGTTTATACGGCATGTCCTGGGCATTGTTTAATCCAGGATGGAACAACTGGTGCATTTTGCAGACCTTAGAACTTTTCTGTAAGGTCTCCATCTTTTTTCTTTCACTTTTCCTACAACCTATTTTCTCAAATTTTTAGTCTTTGGATTTGCAGGTTTGATTATAGCTGTCATCTCTTTCCATATTGCCATTCATATAGTATGTTTGGTAGACCTCAATTTACAACAGTTCATTTAGTGACAGTGGCACTGTTCAAAGTTACAGTGGCACTGAAAAATAATCAGGTGTTCTAGTACATTCATTAGCTTTAATATGCTCTTTTTCTGGCACAATCTAACTGCATATAGCAGGATACAGCCAGGACTTGCTATAGTCAATGAAATAAATATTAAACTTCTTATATTCTTTTGTTCTCTCCATTCTCTATCTTATAAGAACATCAGTCCAAGGTTCACCCTGTTTTTATTTTTCAGTGTGGCTAACTAGATGTCTCTATGCTGCTTATGGGCAGGAGATAGAGACATACTTCTCTCCTGCCATTGTTCATCTACAACTCATTTGGAGGCAAGCTGTTCTCAAATCTCCAGTAACACTGAGTCTTCAAACCTGTTAATCTAACATTTAAACTGCTTAAATGAGTTTATGGCTTGCTACCTGGTAGTTGCTCTTGAGAGCATCTTGAGGAAACCTAAACAATAAGTATAAAGTATAAATAGGCACATTAATTATAACTTTTTTGATGACGTAAGGATTGTCTATATATGCTCCTCCACCTCTTTGCTTATCCAAATATCTGAGGTAATTTTTTCATACAAAGATAGAGCCTTTTTGGTCCAGAACATCTTTGCTTGATTTGGGTACGCTGCAGATGTGTGGACTTCAAGTCTCAGAATGCTCAGCAATGGTCATTTTGCCACAGAATTCTGAGAATTTCAATTCATAAAACTAGAAGATGCCCGAATTAGGGAAAGCAATCTAAACACATTATTCTTCTCAGTCTAGGAAGTAAAAAAATGACAGAAACTATTCTGATGAATTTATTTTAGCATAATTTAATTAAGAATTATACAAATTGCATTTCAAATAACACTGATACCATTAGGATAGAACTAAAATGAATTTTATGACTTTTTATATCAACAGATAACAATTCAAAGACCATGGCCTTCTCTGAAGAGCTTTGAATGCCTAGAGACAGAAATCCCATTTCATTCTATGATATTTGGATACTTTCTATTCTTATGATATATATTTTGTCAAATGAAGGAGATAGAAATCACTGGAATATGCTTCTGATAGTGTTTTGTACAGCACAATCATTTGCAAGTGCACTTCTCTGCCCAATCTTTTTATCTTGTGCAAATTACATGTTTCTTGAAACATAAGCAATTTTTATTGCAATAAGAAGTCAAGCTAGTTATGGAGAGCATTTTCTTCTGTTTTCCTGTGGATTGAGTAAAGCATATTCAGAACAAAGCTGTTTTAGGCTTAGTAAGAATCATATAAATGGATAGCTCAAATATCATTTGAAATAATTTTAATTTTTCAGTTAAATTCTTTATTTTGTTCAGTGTTCATATTGAGGGATGCTTTCTGAGCTTGGTTGTTTTCTTGCAAACATTTCATTATCCAAGCTAGGTCTAGCACTGATGATGTTATCTAGTTTGGGTAATGAAATATCTGCAAGAAAATAACCAAGCTCAAAAAGCACCAAGGACCCCTCATTTCAACCCTGAGCTATAAATATTCTCCTTTATTAGTATTCATATTTGAGAATGCAAGGATCCTCTTATATTTGATTTTTCCAAATATGACTTTTCACTGTCTTTGGAGATGCAGTAAACATGAGTGATAGTTCAGAAAGAACACATACTTTATAAGAACAATGTTGCAACAGTTAGTCCATACTTCTGAAATTATATTACTTGTTTCCAAACTTCTGTTCTTTTTTTAATAATAAAATTGCAGGATGTGTTCACTTGTTAGTAATTTCAGTTTTATTGCAACATATCTTGTTATCTCAACAATGCTTTGTAAGTGCTATTTTAAAATAACATTGCATACTCATATAATTTCAAAATATGTTATTTACAATGCCTTCATATTGTAGTGGTGTTTGATAATAATACATTTTGGCTGTTTTTATATATATTCAAATATGCCAAAATTCCTCGTTAAAATTAATTGTTGCTATTTTGGTATTATGTAGTGCCTCATGAGGGTTTTTAAGATTACAAAAACAGATTAATTATTAATTTGGCAGTTCATCAACTAAACATATTCCTGAAGATAAAAAAGTATCAGTAAGGGAAGGAGGAGCTTTGCTGATCTATTTCCAGGAAAATGAAAAAGTAGAAATGTCAGTGAATTTTCTCAGTAGCATTCCAAAGCTATTTGTTGTATGATTACATGGAAAGTAAATTACAACAAAATAAATCCACAGCAATAGCAGAACAATAAAAGAAGGAACATATATGACATTAATTATAGATTTACATTGCTGGCATAATGTGTTCATTTTTCCCCTTTTTGTATTTCTTTGAACTTTTTTCTCTGTTGTTGTAATATATAGTTTGTTTTAATGTTTAAAGTTGCAATTTACTCTGGTTGGGAGTTAAATCCCATTGAACTTACTGTTTCTGTTTAGAATTTCTGAGTTAGTTATTTCTGACTACCATGTTTCTCCAAAAAGAAGGCCAGGTCTTATATTCTTTTGACCCCACAAAAAACGGTTAGGCCTTCTTTTTGGAGGG
The DNA here is from genome assembly GCA_032468215.1 of Stegonotus admiraltiensis. Lineage (NCBI taxonomy): Eukaryota > Metazoa > Chordata > Lepidosauria > Squamata > Colubridae > Stegonotus > Stegonotus admiraltiensis. The sequence goes on along the minus strand of JANHZT010003218.1, from coordinate 43,790 downwards.
TTCTGATTATTGACTTACTTTTAATTTACTGCCTATTTTAGACCACTTAAATTTTACTAGCCACATTTAAAAGAGTTCACTAGATACCAAAAATAGCAATAGCAATAGCGCTTAGACTTACATACCGCTTCACAGTGCTTTCTAAGCTGTTTACAGGGTCACCATATCGTCCCCAACAATCTGAGTCCTCATTTTACTGGCAGCCAGCAGTCAGCAGAAGTAGCTTGCAGTACTGCATTCTAACCACTGCACCACCACGACTCTATCCTTTCTCCTGAGACATTATAGGCTTTGTCCAGTGTTATAGTTCTACGTTGACCACCAGTTTCTACTTTAGTATTAGTAAATTAGTAAATTGTTACATTCTCCAAACTCAGATCCAAGGATCAGAAGTGGGTTTTGTCACATGAACTCGACCAATCACAGCTCAATGAGATGTCAAATACATATTTTTATAACTTTGAAACAGAACTTAAGCATTTTGTTCAGTGAGGAAAATGTAGTTGCATGTGATTTTCTCCACTTTTGTAGTGTTATTGTGGGGTAAAATTATGTGTATTATTGGTGCTCATTGGAATTACCCATTAACCAAAACTAAAATAAAAACTTGCATAAAAGTATGATTTTATATTTTGATTTATAAATTTAGTGCAACAAATTATGGATGACAAAGGCATAACCCCACTGTATTTATATTTCTGGGGTTTTTTTTGGGATGTTTGTGTTACTAATCTAATTGCTATTTAGTGGACTAATATTGCTATTCCTTTGAAAGTCCTAAGAATATTGTTCTTAAAATGGAGATATATCTATCTGTATATCTATCTATCTGTATATCTATCGAAATAGAAATGAAGCAGAACATGATGTATCAGTTTTTGCCAATCCAATGATTTATTTATTGTAGACATTACAGTACCTTCAAAGAAGCCAAACAATATCTATGTACCTGATATGACCAGATGGAGTATAGAAATAAAATTGAATATATTGTTGGTACAAGGAGGTAGAATAGCTCAGTTGTAATAATAAAGATGTAACAAGGGAATGTCTGTGGGGCAGCTTACAAAAAGCTTACAAACTCCTTATATTCACATTGCAAGTCAAGATTCTCAAAATGAGAGTCAAAGTCAAAGTGAGAGAACAGAACTCGCCAGTTTCCATGATATGATTTTGAACATATAACCACAGTTTTCAAAGAGAACATTGGAAATTATTTTGAAGTTTTGAACTTTGTTAAATAGAGAACCAGAGGAACTGTGGAGTGAAATTTTTAAAATTATTAAGGAAGAACATAAAAAAAGATTGCCAAAGAACAAGAAGCAGAAAAAAATAGATATCAGAACAAATGGTGAATGTTGTCTAGAAGAGAAGCCAAACCAAGAGAGAGATCTTAGAATAATTTTTAGAGAGCTGTTAGAAAAAACAAGAAGCAGTATTGTCATGACATCTGTAAAGATACTGAAAATGGAAACAGAAAATCTTCCAAAAGATCTCCAAACTCAGGAGGTTCCAATCTTGAATTGGTATGCTGAAGGATGCTAATAAATAGATAATAATAGATTCAGAGTTGATCAAACACAGATGAAATGAGTATACTGTAATTTTCTACAGTATAGAATGTTAACATCCATGTTAAATTAGAAGATATTCCCTATTTACAAAAATTGGAAAGAACTGGAAGTACCTTTTTAAACTAACACATTTTATTTGTTATCAACAAATAACTTCTGATTTTTGACTAGAATTCCTATTTATAAGAACTAGTACTAGAAGATGAAGTTATATTAGCCCTCTGGCAAGCAATGGACTCATGATCAGTAATTGTTATAATCTAACTATGTCAACAAAACTGGAGAATTTAAGAGACTGTTATACAATATCCAAAATACTAGCAAAATAATGCTTAGGATCATCCTACACAAATTAAAATCCTATGTGGAAAGAAAGATGCTAAATGTTCAAGCTGACTTTAGAAAAGGCCAAGGAATACGAGTCGTTATTGTTGATGCATACTGGTCAATTGAAAAGGTCAACCAATGCAAAAAAAAAAATCCATATGTACTTCATTGATTATAGAATGACATTAAATTGTGTTGATCATGTCAAACTATAGAACAGAGGAATTGTGCTTAGGAAAATGGGAATCTTAGAACACTGCATTGTCCTCGTGCAAAATCTGCACACAAAATAGGAAACCACAATCTGTAGCAAACATGCTGAAACAGACTGTTTCCAGATTGGGAAAGGAGTAAAAATAGTGGGGACAGTATTTTAATAGCTAAAAATACAAAGAATTTGGAAGGCCTGGAAATGAAATTCATGGAGCACAATGAAAAGAAGTGGGACTGAGATTAAACATAAAGAAAATCAAACTAATAACAGGTAAAGTAACCAGAACTAACAATAAAAAATATTGACATGGTGGAGAGCCTGTGCCTTTTAGGATTAACTGTTAACAGTAAAGAAAATAGCAGTCAAGAAAAATGCCAAAGTCTCGTGTGGTAGAGCCACCATGACCCAGTTGAGTCAAAAAGGTCCAGGCTCAAATTATCCTATTTCAGACACATTTTGTGAAGATTTACCTTTCTTGAGAATTCTAAGGATATAGGAAAGGAGGAAGTAAATAGAAGACACCCAGCTGCAAGGTACATGGACTTGATTATAGTGGCAATGGATGCATCATTGGGAGCTCTGAAAGGGCAAGTTGGGCACAGACCATCCTGGAAAAGGTGTTTATATGTGGTTACTAAGAGTTCACATTGATTCATGGCACATTGTCAAACATATCTGTTGAATGTCAGCAGGTGGCAGCACTTGGCTGACCTAGGCTTGAAAATTACAATGGTTTGCTTAGGACTTAAATGGGAGGTACACCAAGCTAGGCAAAATTGGAAAAAAACAAAAACAAAAATCACAGAATAAAGGCAAAAGCAAACCACTTATGAATGTCAAGCAAACTATATGAAGAGTCAAAGGAGATTTAATAGCTGTTGGAGCATATATTTGGATATTCAGATAATGCATGAATTTTTTGCTTTTATTATGAATGCTTGTGTAGGAGAAAATGTGTCATTCTTTGTTGCCTTCTCCCACAAAGAACAGTTATTTCCCATTATTCTTTGTTCATTGTCCCAGCCATTCAGCTGTGGTGAAGCATATCACATTTTCCATCCTCTTGAGCTTGTTTTGTGGCTCGATTAAGTGCAGCTGTAGCATGTTGATTCTGGATAAGTAGGTGCTTTTTGCTAGTATAATAGGTAGCTGGGTGATTTAACTGGCAGACAAAGAGGTTTCCAACACAGCGGTTGTCTGAAAAAAGGCTCTTGATATATACTTGCTACCTGAATAGTGAAAAATTGGGGAAAACTTTCAAACTTCCAATTTTAGATCTCTTAATGCTTCTGTTGTTTTCCATTGCAAATTTTTCTGAAATAAGATATAATTTCACATTATGTTTACACAGTATATAAAACAATACATTTGTAACCTGACTTAGATTACTTTGTCTCATATATTCTAAATAGACTTGTGATTGCACATTTATTATAGTACATTTCAACGAGAATAATTGTTTGTAACCTAAGCTTGGTGGGTTTTTTTTTAAATAGCACCTTAAAGGGGAAACACTGGACATAGATATACCATAAATATATAGCCATAGATTAGTTCTCAGTGTCTTATTATACTGGTTTCTTAATCATATCTTGGTCTATAATTATATTTATCACAGAGTCACACTGAAGGAAGAAGACTGGTTTGCCAGCCCTCCATCTCATTCAACATGAACTTGGTACTTGGAATTCAAACAAAGCTTGGTACTAAATCTCTAGTCCACAGGTGTCAAACTCAATCATGTCATGTGATATATCGTGACTTTTTTGCCTTTGCAGAGCCGGGGGGGTGTGGCCTGCATGTGATGAATCTGGCCTGCGGGCTGCCAGTTTGACACCCCTGCACGGTCTAGTCCATCCATACTCTTTTTTTTTTCTTCTCCAATTGGAATTTCTCATACTTTAGCTTTGGCTGTGAATTTGGTCTGATGATGTGCCTCAAAATATATTACAACTGGGATAATCCTGAAGTAATCATTCAGATTTCATGTGAGCCTAGCAATTCTCTGATATTTGTTACAGCAAACCATCCTTTTTTCAGGCTTCCTTCTGAGTCAAAAAATATACAGTTTGCACCCTTTTTCAGACTTGTTTCTTTGAAATAATTTTCAAAGCACACATGGCTTCAATGCATATGCAGTCTTGGGTTAAAGGAGTGAATCTCACATTAATAACAATTTTTATGAAATATGAAATGTGGAAGAAAAAGAAGTTAGAGTATTATAGAGTATTGTGTTTCCGAATTGAAATAAAATATATTCTTGCTTTGGGAACTACTAAGAAGCTGCCTGCATTATGTTAATTCTAGGCTATGACTATGGTTGAGGAATAGTGATATACTGGAAGGAATCATCATTCTTGATCTTTTTATATCTCTTGGTTGACATGGTGAACTGGTGAAATTTTATAACAGACAAACATGCATCACATCCTTATTCTTATTAGTATAGGTGGTTTAACATAGAAGTTTGTAGAATCTATTTACAGTATAGTGGAGGAAGAAAATAATGCCCTTTTTTGAATGCCACTTTGCATGATTATAGGGTTTTATTTTAGTAAGTTTTAAGTTTGTTTTCCTTTCTCCTTTTAAATTTTGGCAAAGTAAAGTGTCAGAACTATGGTATTAAAATAGTTATGAACCTGCAGATACGAATCTGCATCAAAAACCTGTGTTTATCAAATTTCTATTGTAAGATATCTTTTTAAAACATTTAAGCACAAATGGGACAAATTGCAGCTGCCCCTTCCATTAAAGTTATATAGTGTGACAGGACAGATTTATAAACTTTACTTTACTTTCTTTACTTTCTCCTCCATCACTTTTAAATGTTTCACACATTTAAAATTGTTTAAAGGAAAACAGAAAGCACTGCACCTCTTTTTCTGTGTTACTATCTGCATGAATATTTGGTATTTACTTGGGCATAAAAGAAAACTGATATTGTAACATTTCTTGTTAACTAGGGAATGTTTATCTACAATTCAAATAAAATAAAATATAGTCAGTGGCATAATGGGTAAGATATTGGAACAGGAAAATGAAGGTCTATCTTCAGCTCATTGGATTATTTTGGGGGAAGTCACTGTCTGTCAGCCCAACTTACTTTACAGATATATTTATGGAAAAATAGGAGGGAACATCAAGTGTTTCATTCAGAGCTATTGAATGAAAGACAGGATAGAAATCAAGTAAAGGCAATAACTATATAAGTACATTTCTTTTTCATATATTTAAGTAGAGTTCTTTACTTGGAAACTTAAATTTGATAATAAATTTTACTTT
>JANHZT010003217.1:110551-127242 GCA_032468215.1 Stegonotus admiraltiensis | reverse complement strand
CTGATCGGGAGGAAATGGGGATTTTGCGGTAACCTTCCCCTGGAGTGGGGAGGGAATGGAGATTTTACAGTATCCTTCCCCTACCACACCCACCAAGCCATGCCACGCCCACCAAGCCACGCCCACAGAACCAGTAGTAAAAAAATTTGAATCCCACCACTGATATGCAATGTGTACACACACACACAACACACACACACACACGCACACACACACACCATAATTCTGAAGATTGTTTTCTTTGTCTTCTCTGGAAGAGAATTACCTCTGAGGTTTTTGATTGTGTAGTTCAACAGCCAGAAGTGAAATGTGCAACTTTTAAAAAAAACAACAAGTAACTAAATATTTGTTTTGTATCATGTAAGCATCCATGACGTTCTGTGGCAGATGTTACGCTAAGACAGTTCTGTAGACAATGCTATCTACATTGTCCATACATGCAGTATAGTCAGGTTGAACTAAGTTCCCTCCCCCCTTTTTTTGTTTGATTTGGAATGTGTGCCTGGTGAAACCTCAGAAGATATTGTGTCGTGTAGCCATTTAATGGTTGAGGAGCTTGTAAGGCGAATGCTAATACTGTTGGCAATTTATGGGATGGGTCTGAAAGAGCGCCAAGAGAATTTGAATGGGTGATGTTTTCTGTTGCTACCTGCTGTTGCCATTCAAAAGCTCTTGGGGGATTCTCAGAAGGGATACAGTGGGGATAATTTGATGCTTCAGTTTTAATGAGCAATTGAGATATATGAAGGAAATTTAAGATGAAGATGAGTTCTTTGCTTTGATGGCCAATCTTGTTAGTCTGGTTGAGATTTTCCTCGCCCACCTTTTACTGTATATCCCACTAAGTTAGATTGGGGTCAACTTGAGTTTTTCTTAATACTAACTCAGTTCTCAAGATTTAAGAAAAACATTTGTCCTTTTTGCTTGTGTAACAGTTTCAAAATATTTATTTCTTTATTATCTCCTTGGCTCTCTTCAGTTGAAACTATTTCTGCTGGTCCTCCAGTTTAATTTGCACGTTGGATCCTGGATGTAGTTCTGGCAGATTGTGAATTCCATGTTGGTAATCAAGTTGAATATACAGGGTGTTTTTGCTTTTGCACCCAGTGCACAAGACGCAAATTTGAAATCTTTGGAATCAAGCCAGAAATAGCATAAATTCATTTCTGAGACAACCTATGTTTAAATGTGTTGGATTGAAGGAAATGACATTGATGGGAAATTAGGAATGGGTCTTCTTTTCATAGAATTTGCTTTGCAACATGAACCACTGTTTCTCTCTTCCACTGGTTTTTGGATAATAGGAGTTGGTTTTAATAAGCTTCTCTGCAAAGAGTGAAAATTTTAAATCTCTGAGTTCTGAAGTAGCAACTGAGGATAATAGATCTTAAAAGATTTACCATAACTGCTATCTCACAGGCTCAGTAAAGATTGATGACAGTTACATTTTTATGACCTAAGTTCTTAGCTGAAAATACTAGTTTCACTTCTTTTCCAATATCTCTCTGCAGTGATATAACTACAGTATTGGGTGTTCTTTTTTACAGTTTTTCTGGCAAAGTTCGCAATCTGCTGCACATTTTTTAAACTGAACTGTATCTGCAAAACAAGTAGTCTAGTGCATTCCCTGCCTAAATAGTCCTGATGAAGTTTTTCCGTTATAGTAGCAGCTCTATTATCATACAGATTTTGTATAATGCCTGACTAGGTGGCTCAGTGGCTAAGACACTGAGCTTGTTGATCAGAAAGGTTGGCAGTTCGGTGGTTCGAATTCCTAGTACAGGTCTCCTGTGTGAGCAGGGGGTTGGACTAGATGACCTCCAAGGTCCCTTCCAACCCTGTTACTGTTAAATGTTAAAGAGATTTCATGTGGTAAGCATGTTGTGTGTATATGATGGTCAACCATTTTCTATGCAGTTCAATTCTATCTGTAGGGCTGGGTCAGAAGCCATAATGCAGAACACGTGTGTGTATGTATAATTTATTGATAAGCCTATAGGCCATATCAACATACAGGTTCAAACACATATTACCAATAAAATTCTAAACAAACAATTTAAAATGAGAATAGAGTAAAATACAATAGTTATGGGATAAAATCCAATAATTTAATACATAAAGATGTAAAATAGAATGACATAAAATTATATTTCTTTATCACCCCTACAATCTACCTCAATCAGGCCCACATATGCCAATCTCAGTCGGACCACTTTAGTCAGAAATTGTGCTGTATTAAATGTCATTTTCAGATACTGGCCAAACATGCGGTATGTTATTTTAATATAGGCCTCCCACTGGGCCATACGTTTAATATGTGAATCTAGGTACTTATCTCTCGCCCCCTTATATAAACAGCAATCGAATAATATATGAGTCAGATCTCCTACCTCTTCCGCTCCACAGATACATATCCATTCATTGTATGGGAGAGGATTTCAGGATGTGATAATCCATGCTAGATCAGTTGGTGATAAAACAAGAATTACTACAAAAGTTCTTTATCGTGACAATTGGCCCAGAAAGCCACTGTGATAGATGCTGCTGACAGGTTCTTCCAGGCAGTACATAAGTCATCAGAGTCTGGAGCAGGCACTACCAAATCGTTCATATCTGGAGGAACATTTCTGCATGAAATACATGATTTTGAGCTTTTGTTCTTTCTCACTTTGAGATAAGGAAAAATCCCCACAGTAGCTGAAATCTCTTCTACATGCTTCTGGTGTAATCTGCTACAGTTTTAATCTCTCTTTTAATAATTCTTCCATCTTTTCAATGCGTCTATTTATTTTTCCGTTTCAGGAAAGTTTGATGCTTTCAATTTTGCCCAGACATGTAGCAGATGAAATGCTGAAGGATATGAAGAAAGATGCAAGCCAAAAAGAATTGCAACAGTTCAACACCATGTATATGTACCGCCATGAAAATGTCAGGTAACGAATGTGGCTCTTTTAAGGAGGATATTCTGTAGATCAGAGTTCCCCAATCTTTCTGGGTTGGTGACACGGAGGAGGGGAGGGGCAGGCATCTTTACCCATACACTTACATCGCGCATGCAAGAATGTCCCCCTGTGCAAACAGGGCCGCAAATGTGCACGATGCTTGCAGCGACACTAGTGCTCATGTGACACTCACGACAATGCTAGCATCCACATGACACTGTGGTGATGCTGGCGCCCATGTGATGCTTATGGCAACACTAGCAGCTGCATGATGCTCGTGGTGATGCTAGTGCGACTGGGGTGATGGCCATGAGCACACATGCACGCACTGGCCAGCCACTTACATGGCCTGTGGCCAACAGGTTGGGACCCCCTGCTATAGATGATTTGCTGGTACTGACAAGGCCATATCCTGGATCAGTACACAATAAGAGAAAATAAAATCCAATGCTAAGCCATTATTTGAAGTAAATCTTTATGGGCACAATGAGTGTCTCCACAGGAAAAGGTAATTGCCTAATTCAGCTATGACACAAAGCACAATTCAAACAAAATAACTTTCCAAATTCATCACAGCATAACATGCAGCTCAGAAGCAGAAGGAATAATATAATTATTGTGCTTAGTGTTGGAATAAAACAACAGAGCAAAAGTAGGCAATTGTTTTCTTTATAACACTCTATGCAAACTGATTTGCATTTCTCCAGCAAGCACCTTGAACCTGTACCACTGAAATCCTAACAGCCAAATATTGGACTTTGCGGTGGTGATAGGAGTTTTAAGAATGGGAATGGAATAATGTGACACTGGGAGGCCTCCTGTTCCCAACCCTACCCTTACACGCTTCCTAAAAACTGAACAAAAATAGATAATCATTTCACTGTGTTATTAAAGTAGCAGATCTTGTGACCTTTCACACAATTGGGAGTTAGGTGCAACCCCTGATGTCTTAAACACTATGCTTCTGAAATAGAAGAAGCTAGTAAATATCAATGTGGAGTAGAATTAAAGCAGAAATATCAAGGAACTGATGACACCGAGACTAAATTTCAGATGAGAGATTAATAAATCAAATGGTACAACAGCCATCATAAATTGTTTTTGCTGCAGCTAAGTTAAATGGCATCTCACCTGTTTTGGCTCTCATGTCTTTCATTCTACAGCATCCTTTTTGCTGACATCGTAGGCTTTACACAGCTGTCATCCGCATGCAGTGCCCAGGAATTGGTGAAACTTTTGAACGAACTCTTTGCTCGATTTGATAAACTAGCAGCTGTGAGTTTCTTGATTAATCTTGATTATTTACTTACATATAATTCTGGAAATCCTTTAGATCTTTGGAGCAAATTGTGTGTAATTCAACCCAAACTACCCTTCTTATTTTTAATTATGGCTTTATGCAGTTTGAAGCAAATTAAAAATGGAGAAGATGCAGACAAACACAATTCTGATACACAAGCACCAATAAAAGGGGAGAAGATTTACCTGAGATGAGGTTAAGCTTTCCTGCCCTTCTGCTTTTTTTCTCTATTTTTAAAGTGTTCTCACCAAAGAGCTATTCTATATATATATATATTTTAAAAATCTGGCTGAAATTACATATTTAGAAATAAGAAATACCAGCAGAACCACATTCAAATATAAAACATTTTTTTGAGATTATACTGAGAGTTCTGGTAAATAAATATATCTTACTGCCATATATTCAACTTCCAAACAAGATTGTGTGCCCAGCTGATGTCATTCTTAAATGTATTCAAATATCAGAACAGGATAGATTTAGTACTTTTTAATTATAAGGTTTCTGTAGCATTGCTTGAGAGATTTGATTTGACTATCCATTTGTTTTCTCAGCCATCTGGCTAGGACTATAGAAGCTGTAGTGAAATGCATCTGGAGGGCAATGTTTGCACAAGGATTAAATCTCATAAATAGGACTAAAGACAATATAGGAGAATGAAGCTGCTACACTATATGATTATGCCAGCTATTTAAAGTACAAGCAGTCCTTGACTTAGGACCACAATTGAGCCCAGAATTTATGTTGTGAACTGAGAAATTTGTTAAGTGAGTTTTGCCCTATTTTACAACTTTTTTTGCCACGTTTGTTAAGCGAATCACTGCAGTTATTAAGTTAGCAACATGATTGTTAAGTGAATCGGACTTCCCCATTGACTTTGCTTGTCAGAAGGTCACAAAAGATGATCACATGACCCCGGGACACTGCAACCGTCATAAATATGAACCAGTTGTCAAGCATCCGAATGTAAATCACGTGACCATGGGGATGCTGCAACAGACATAAGTGTGAAAAATAATCATAAGTCACGTTTTTCAGTGCTGTTGTAACTTCAAACGGTCACTAAATGAACTGTTGTAAGTCGAGGACTACCCTGTACATGTGTTTATGGATGTTACTATAATGAGCACTGGAATAAGAATTATTTCACAAATTAGTTTAGATTTACTGCACATTAATTTTTTCTTCAATTCATGTTAATTATTTTGTATTAGCAGCCATATCTCTTTTGGAGTTGTTTGCTTGTCAGATTAATTAATTAATTAATTTTGCAAGGTATTATTGCTATCACCTATAATTAATTATTTCATTATCTTGAGAAATTACTTAATTAACTATGCTAAAGAGTAAACAAACTGAAAACACTACTTTAGCATTTATTACAATGTTCTTTAATTATATAGTGATAATTAATTAATTATGAGATTTTATTTCAGAAAATGTAAGAAATAAAGCCTCCAAATTCTTTTACCCCAAATGTGAAGCTATCTTATCCAATTTGAATTTTGCCAAAATTATTCTCCTATTTACTAGAACCGAATATTAAAGTAAACTGTAAATTATTGTAGATTGTATTGTATCTAGCTTCTTCATGAAAGGTTATAGAGATTTCAGATGTCAGCATGTTATACATGTAATTCCCCCTGTATTTTCCCACTGTTGCTTTTTGTACAATGTTAAAAAAAAATTGTAGGAAAAATTAGGAAATGAATATAGTATATGAAGGTTTGGGGACTGTTTTGTGAACTATGTAGGTAGAAGTACATTCCAGTAGATGTTCAATTATTTACTTTTGCCAGAAGGTAAAAGCTGTTTTGGAATACACGGTGGTGTTCATGTAACTACTGTTGGCAACTTCTTAAACCAGATGTTTTCTTGCAATCATGCTGCTGCAAGAGGGAACAATCATGTGACCCTGGAAAAACACACAAATGCTACAAGGAATTGTCGGAAAGGATTATCTGAGCAACTCCTGTGTTCTGAAATAGTTTTTCTGCTTTAAATCCAACTGGGATTCATTGTTAAGTGGGATGGTCATTAAGTGACATATCACTTTACCCAATTTTGCGACCTTTTCTGCCACAGTCATTAAGCAAGACATCACATGACCAGGCTTGCGACCTCCTGCCAGTTTCCCCATTGACTTTGCTTGTTGGTATACACTGTATACAAACAATAAGTAAATAAATGAATGCCCAATTATGATAGTTGACTGATTTTCAATATTTTAGGGTTTTGAGTAACTTGTGACACACTATCAGCAATACTTAATATAGAAATCTTTTTGCGGTTTAATATTGACCATTTCTAAATTTCTGTCTTTAGTATTAAGTTGCATAAAAGTTTAAATTTGTGAGTTGAAGAATCAATATATAAAATGATGTTTGTCTAAATTAATCAAGGTAGAAAATTTAAAAAAAAACTAATTTGAGTTGATTACTAATTATAATTTTGAATAAATATTAGGGTTGTGCATGCTTTAAAAGTGGTTTAGAAGGGCTTCAAACTTTGCTTGAACACTTTAATGAACTCTGCTATTCATTAAGGCAGTTCAGACTACCACATGATCCTAAAAATTGTAGCTGCTTTAAGAGTTTTATGACCTGAATCCCAACTGGAAAACCATTGGACAATTGTAGCAATTTAGAAAAATCATATGGTGTTGATCTAATTTCATGTGACATCCATTCATGTATTAGAAACATATGATTACATCTATTCCTCTCCCCTCATCTTCTCAAGCTAAACATATGCAGTTCCCTCAGTTTTTCAATCTTGCCATATGGTTTAGTTTGCAATTCCCTGATCATTCATGTTATATTCTTCTCTGAACATTCTCTCACTTATCTGAATATTTCTTGTGCTATCATACTCAGAACATGAGATAGTGCTTGAGCCATGAAGAATAAAATGGATTATTATTTGTGATAACTTCAAAAGTACAGCGTACCTCTTGAGGCAGCCTAAAATATTGCTTGCCTTTTTTCCCCCTTTTGTATTATGGTTCCATAAAGGAATCATGTGTAATTGGAGTCATATATTATCAACTAGGGATCTGTAGTATGCTACATCGTAAATGGAAGAGCCTTGGTGGCGCAGTGGTTAGAGTGCAGTACTGCAGGCTACTTCTCCTGGCTGCCTGCAATTTGGCAGTTTGAATCTCATGAGGCTCAAGCTTGACTCAGCCTTCCATCCTTTCGAGGTGGGTAGAATGAGGTAGAATGAGGACCCAGATTGTTGGGGGCAATAGACTGACTCTGTAAACCGCTTAGAGAGGGCTGTAAAGCACTGTGACGTGGTATATACATATATACACACACATATATAAGTCTAAGTGCTATTGCTAGTGCTATTTTGGGTCAGAGGATGAATGAGGCAAGGAACCCATGGCAACTTTTTCAACAATCGGTTTAAAAGTAAATTGCAGGTTTCTGAGACCTGAAAATCCTAAACCTTTACTTTTTATTAAAAAATGGCATTCTTACAGAAATACCATCAACTGCGTATCAAGATTCTGGGTGACTGCTACTACTGTATCTGTGGATTGCCAGACTACCGTGAAGACCATGCTGCTTGCTCAATCATGATGGGTCTTGCTATGGTGGAAGCTATTTCGTAAGCACACTTCACAGTTTGCAAATTTGCATGCTGTTTTTGATTTTTGCAGCCTGGGTTGTTGTCTTTTTCTTTTTTTCATTCATGGTTTTTTCTTTTTCCCACATGAAAAACTCTTCTTTTATGAAGTTGCCAAGGAATATTTTTTGTGTGAAATATATTGTTTTATAAGAACTTTATTGAATTACAGATGTGAGAGCCATATTTGCTTAGTTCATTTGCTTTATGTAATTTATTAAAATCATAGAGCTGCAGGAGTTAGATGGGTGGCAAATAAATTTAATAAATGCATAAATAAGCCTCACTGCAAGATTCGTCATTTGATTACAGAACTCTCTCCCCCTTCTCTGTTGTCTTACCGTATTTAAAGACAGTAATATTTATTATATCATTATTTCCTGATGTATCCTTGCATATTTTTCACCTAAAGGTTAATTGTGTAGAAATCTTCCCCTAAGTGTGGTTGCTTCTGAACTGTAAATTTTCATCTTAGTTTATCTTTTCCAGCCGGAGATTCAGAAAAAAATGTTTCCTGGTCTTTTTTCCACTCACCATGATAACTAAACGATATCTTTCCAGCTAATTTTGTCTCTCTGTAAAACAAAATTCCATGCTTAGAAAAGTCTTAGGAACGGAAAATTTTGGTCTTGAAAATAAGTATTTATGGGAAATTACAGGAATAGTAACATTGAAATTAGTTTTACAACTCAATTATAGAAACAAGCTAGAGAAATACAAGAGAGGAGAAAAGGAGAGCTTGGTTATTAGGCAATCTTTGGAATCTGGCAGAAGCTCAGATTTCATAAGAATAAACAAAACTATGTTTCCTTAGTGCTCTAAACTAGGATTGTTGACAGTAATAGAGCTCATCACGTTTTTTGGACACAGTTTTTCCAGCCCTATCTAAATGGTCAAGGTTTCACAGGGGATCCTTGAGCTGTAAAGAAATAGCTGTTACCAAGTTATAGTCCCCCCCCATGCTATGTAAAAAGCCATATCTTGCATTTAGAATTAATTTTTTACTAGTGTGCCTATTCCTGTATTCAAATCCTCTTCAAAACCTGAGTTTGTCCATGATGGCTGAGATTTAGGGCCCTTGTAGTCTACCCACATCTGGAGACTACTATATTGGGGAGCTTTGTATTCCCTTAATGAAACCTTAGACTTAGACTTAGAATAACTTTATTGTCACTTTGAATGTACACTAATTGGCATACATTAAAATGAAATTACATTGCATAAAGGTTCGCCTGGTGTGCCAGTTGCACCCATACTTGGACCGAGATGCCCTATACACAGTCACTCATGCGCTAGTCACCTCTCAGATCGACTACTGCAATGCTCTCTACCTGGGGCTGCCCGTGAAGACCACCTGGAGGCGTCAGCTGGTACAGAATGCGGCCGTGCGGGTTGTTGTGGGAGGGACCCGGTACTCCCATATTACATCTCTCCTGCGTGGCTTGCATTGGTTGCCGGTTGCCCTCCGGGTGAGATTCAAGGTGCTGGTGTTAACCTATAAAGCTCTTCATGGCTTAGGCCCAGGCTATTTGTCGGACCACCTGCAACTAGCGTCAACTTCCCATCACCCAGTGCCCTCTCACAGAGAGGGCCTACTCAGGGTGTCATCGGCTAGACAACGTTGGCTGGCGACCCCCAGGGGTAGAGCTTTCTCTGTGAGTGCCCCCACCCTTTGGAATCAACTTCCCTTGGGGCTCTGGTTGGCCCCTGACCTTCACACCTTCTGCCGTGAATTGAAAACCTTGCTATTTATGTCCCCCAGCCTGGACTGATGGGGTAGTATATTTTAAATTTTTAAAAAGCTTTTTATATTTTTATGTATATTTTATTGATACTTCGAAACCTCCTCCCAGAGGGGAGCAACAGAAACAGACCATAAATTGGGTGTGTGGGGTCTCTAACAATACTTTGAGCTCTAAGCACATAGTGCTTATAAACAGTATCCTGAATAACAAGAAACGAGCTTCCTATAATCTCCTTGGCTGTCCTTACCACTCTCTGAATGGACTTTCTATCTGAGGCACTGCTGCCACCAAACCAAACAGTGATGCAGTTTGTTAAAATGCTCTCAATTGTGCCTCTTTAAAAAGTAGCCAGGATAGAAGGAGAAAGATGAAGGATAGAAGGAGAAAAAAATCTAAACAGTTATAGCAAACTCATATTGCTTGTTTATTTTCTTTTCCTTCCTACCGCCCTTAACAGCAATGAAGCCCTATGCACAATAAAAGCAGCCATAGCAAAGCCTTCTCAAGTACAGACACAGGAAATAACCATTCTTTTGAGATAAATATTGTTTATTATTAATTTATTCCTCTAAAGCTACGTACGAGAGAAGACAAAAACAGATGTGGACATGCGTGTGGGGGTGCACAGTGGCACTGTCCTTGGTGGAGTCCTAGGGCAGAAACGTTGGCAGTATGATGTATGGTCTACAGATGTAACTGTAGCTAACAAGATGGAAGCAGGTGGCATCCCCGGGTAAGTGCCTCCTAAGGACTGGTTTTTTTCAGGACTGTTGTTATAAACACGTTACAAAGAATCATACGGTTCTAACTTGTGTTTAGAAGGCAAGTTAATACTGCAAACTTAAAAAATCCAAAACCAAATCTTCTGTTGAAAACACCATCCAGGTCTAGGGCAGTATTTATTTTAAACTAGCAGCTAGGCTCACAGTTTTACAGTAAAAACAAGGTACCTGTTCTTAGGATATGCTTCAGGATTGCTTAGAAATGTATAAACACATATTACGCATCACATTACATTGCATTTGTATGCTATCCATTCTTGGATAGGCTCTGGGTGGCAAACAACCTGGTAAAAACAACCTTCTGAAAAATAGTAAATATAAAGCAAAATTGACAAAAACAGTAAAAATAAACAGAAAATGTAGACGGTCATGTTCCCACCAGATTCCAGCCTTCACTCATGACATGTCTTATCCTAGGTAGGAAGAACTCCCTTCTGAAAACTAGGAGGGAAAGAGGAGATGGGATCTCTGTGGGGAGAGAGTTCCAAAGTGTGGAGGCAATGATTGAAAATACCTGCTTCCAGAGACCTTTCTGATCACAATCTTGTACATATAGCACATAGACTTATATACTGCTTCACAGTGCTTTACAGCCCTCTCTAATACCTGGAAGGAGCTGACCCTATTCAGTCTGATTGGATTTAGATTGCCTATGCCCTTTCAGCAAAGGTCCTTTTTTGTTTTTTGCATTAATATTGCAGGGATTAAAATCCATACGTGCATTCATTTATGCTTTTCAAAATGGAGAGAAAGTGAGTTATAAACTAACCTTAATTATATTCATATCGCATGCACATTCCCTACTAACAATAAATATTCTACCGTTCAGTTTAGTCATATATGTGCCAATAAGCCACAGGCACAACCAAACCCCAGCTCTAAAATAACAACACAAACAAAATTTAAAACAAACATAAAAATCAAAACCAGATAAAACTACAAAAATAAAATTAAGAAAGAAGTTAGTGGAGGTCATGAACTTAACTAGAGTATTTCCTGAAACAACTCACTTTTTAACATCTTCCTGAATGCCATTAAGGAAATGGTTGGTCTGTCCTTGGTTAGGAAATTATTCTGAATCACCGGTACAACAAATAAAAAAGCAACGCCTCCTAGCTCTGATTTGAGGAGTTTGTAGTTTGTGAAGCTGTGATAGTTGTGTGTGCTGAGGCAGTATCCAGTTGTCGCTTATTTTGAAAATGGTATCATAAAACATGGGAAAGATAGTGCGTGATTATTGTGGGCTTCAGGGGAAGGAATGATGGACTGAAGATGTCTCTGCGAAAGCAGAACTGATGACTGTAGCAAAGACCAAGGAACTGGTGAGTAGACAGGTTCCTTGGAACTTCTCCGGATAAGGAGAGGATGGAAGATTGCCCATATTTGCTCTGGATGGCTGTTCTGTGCCAGGAGACCACAGGATAGCAGTCTCCCACCAGTGTGAGTGACGGGAGACGGGAATAGCCATCTTGCTTGCAACCATGGTCAGCACCTTTTAAAGAATACTAAGTTTCCTAATTTTACTTTCTAATCACTTTCAGAAATTGCTTATTTACTTATTAACTTCTTTTAAGCTTAGAGACCTTCAGAATGTCAAGTTTGAAAGTGCTAAATGATTTCTTTTTCAACCCTGAATGAAAAAATAATCAATCATAAGCTTAAGAATTTAAAGAATTTAAATAAACAACACGCAAGATTTTGATTTTAGAAAGTTATAAGTGGATTAACGGTCCAGATAAATTTGGAACTTAGAAAGTTTTACTCTATGATTTTTGGAATGAATTATAAAAAACAAACGGCTTCTTGTGGGAAATTGATCTGATTTGGTTATTGCAAGATGTAACAAAGATAAGTAATTTTATTTTTGAAATTGGACACTAGACAAGACTCTGGGCTGAGGGAAAAAAATAAAGCTGACATACTGTGTTAGTTACCTGGACCTACAAAATAATGCAAAATGTTGTAACATTGAAAATATTAAAGGAGACTTTTGAAGAATGGAGCCAGAAATCAGTGGCTATAATATCAACAGTGTCAGCCATGAGGTTTGACTCTATGAACAGACTACATCAAAAAGATATTACTGAAGAAATGAAAGAAATGGAACAAATTTATCTGACAAAATAGAGATGGTACTGAAAGTGGATTTACAAATGGCAGGCTAAAAAACTGATGGAAAATGATGTCTCACTGAATATACAAAAAAACCCAAAAAAACCCCCCAACCCTGCTAATATTTTAAAAATCAAAATGGAAATATAAATGGAAAACCAAGAAAGTCGCCTGGATAATTTTTTTCTTATGGGATTTATAAAAGAGGTTTATTAAAGACCTGAAAAACTCTGTGTGATGGGAAAATGTAATGGAATATGTGGATGACATTTACACATTCCACTACGTGAGTGGAAGAGATACTGCCTAGGAAACAATCAGACAAGAGAGGCATAGTCAGAAAGAGACCTAGGAAGACCCACCTTAATGGATGAAGCAGTTAAAAGTGACAATGGAAAGTTTGTACTTTCAGACTTGGAGGATTCTGTTAATGTAGCCTTACAGCAAAGTAGAATTAGCTCATCTTGTTATGTTTTCCTATCTGGTTTAAAGATAAAGAAGAAATGAATAGAAATTAAATCCTATGAAAATATCTGAATGAACTAAATATTGAGACTGTTAGAAGTAAAAGGAAGAAAGTTGTTTATTTGATCAAGGTTAAAATAGAATAGAAAAGAATAGAAACTTTATTGTCACTTTAAATGTACACTAATCGGCATATGTTAAAATGAAATTTCTTTGCATTCAGCTCTCAAAAGATAACCATTATACATATACCCACATACACACACATATATGACACAAAAAACATTACAGTCTAAAAAGGTTAAAAGAAGATATGTTATTACATACTACTGGCAGCCTTTTAGGGACTGGTCCTGCTAACACCAGAATTGAAAATACTGTGTTTTATGGACTTCTCTATAGATATGGACTGGATGATAAATGAAGAAATAATTGTAACTCTGGAAGTGATGAAGAGCCTCTAAATGTGTTACTTGTGATGAAACTTGGAAGCAATTTCTTTACATATTTCTTTTCTCTTTATTAGATTCTTACTTTTCTCCTTTTTCTTTTTCCTTTTTTCTTTAAGTTTGCCTGGTATAGATTTTACTATTAGAATCAAAATTCTTAATAAAAATCAGGGACATTATACTGAAAAATACTTTCTATTTATTTCAGGACAGTGGTATATTCTATTTGTATAAATTCTGAAAGTCCTTGAAGTTCTGAACTTTTCTCCAGTCTTTTTCTTCAACAGCACTCACATTTTCTCCTTTCTTAAGGCTGACTGCACTTTTTGTGGTCCTTTTAGGCGTGTACACATTTCTCAGAGCACCATGAACTGCTTAAAAGGAGAATTTGAGGTGGAACCCGGAGATGGTGGGTCACGATGTGAATACCTAAAGGAAAAGGGGATTACCACCTACCTCATAATAGTCCCGAAGCAGGCACTCAAGAATGGGATCAATGGGGTGGTGAGTATTGCTTTCACTAAATCCTTTGAAAAGAATGGAATTATATATCAGCTTTGTTAGGATCAGAGGAAAGAGAAGAACATGTTCTCATCTATCTTTTTCTTTTTAGCTTCATCATGATACTAGGTCAAATTGATGCTTGGTTTTAATTCAATTGATTACCTTGATACTGCTGCTGCTGCTATTAGCTATTCTAAGCGCTTGAATGTTTTTCTTTCTAACACAAAAGTTATTTTGACTGGGACTTCTCTGCATTTAGAGAAGAAAATTGTGACAAGAGGTCTAATCCCTTTTGGACACTTATTTTAGATGACCTAGCCCTATACACATTGTTCTGTTTCTTTTTCTGTTTCATGTTACAGAAGTTATCTGTCTCATCCTCCCATGGGAACTCACCTCAATTGATCAACACCAAAGAATGCAATGGGAGCATTAATACAACCTGCACAACCCCAGATGAGGCAGAAGAATCGGATGCTAGGGTAAAGGGGCAGAATGGATAGAGAAGGATAAACGCTTCGTTGACATGTGTTCCAAGAAAAGCTGCAAAACGTAAAAAATATGTCCCCAAGGTACTTTTTCAAGAGGCAACTAGTTTTTCTGGGTTTTATTTTTGAAGATGTTTCACTTTTCATCCAAGAAACTTCTTCAGTTCTGAGCTGAAGAAGAGCTGAAGAGGATTCTTGGATGAGAAGCGAAACATCTTCAAAGAAAACCCAGAAAGTCCAGTTGCCTCTTGAAAAAGCACCTTTGGGACAACCGTGACCTGGATGACTGAGAATCTCCATAGACATTGAAATTATGTATATTTGCACATGCATAGATTGGGGTGTTTTGTGGATAGAAAAGTGATCATTTTTAAATTCCTTCTAGGGTAATGTACATTTTAAAATGCTTTTGAAAAATAAAATCTTTAAAAATGAAAATGAAATCAATAACTAGTTGACCTTAACCAGGTAATAAAAACTAACAGGAAGCTTAAGAACAGTAAATCCAGAATTTTAAAAAAAAAACCCTTTACATGGGTGCAGGTTGTGAGGGAGGGCGGATAAACAAAAGACATTGAATATCAGGTTAATTTTGTAGCCAAGTTCCAAACATGAGTGAGTTCTGTGTCCAGAAGCCCTCTAATAAGTACTTGCCTGTCTTTAGGCCTCTGATGAGGATCGGTATAAATTTCAGTCAAGCTTGTTGACTTGTGCATCTGTTACACTTCTCCTAGACCTAGGCAATCGTAAGAAACTATTTGCATGCAGAGAGTGTGCTTTACAGCTGAGTTATATCCATGGCGGTTTGCCTTAAGCACCATGGAATTAGTTCCGAGTTTTTAAAATAAGTGTAATCCAGTATAAAATTGTTAAACACTCCAGTGTATACTTGCTAAGTGATCAAGCAAGTGTACACTAAGCACTAAGTTCGCTTAATGTATACTTGAAGCTTTAATATAGGTTGCGTACTATACTATACTAGTATGGGTTGCATACCTTGCTATTTCAGATATTACACCCTTGATCCTTTAACCTACTTGGTTTGAACTTGTCCTAGTTTTGTTGCATTTTAGATAATATTAACAGGATGTTAAGATGACTCTAGGTCAACCGCTGTATGTTAAGGGTGTAGATGATTTTCTTCAGTATATTCCCAGGACTGGAATCTATCAAGCAATAGAATTGTGGGTTTGAGGGCAAAGATTAGCTAAAGGGGTTATTATATATAACTGGAAGTAGAAATCTATGCTTGATTTGCTGCAATATTGCTGATATGCATTGTTTGCTAACATTTTAATTAGTCTTTGGGACAAAGAAGATGAATCTGACATTATATGGTAAAAGTTTTAAAAATATTTTGCTTATAATGTGATTTCTAGTCCATTTCCCTTTTCTTTATTGCTGTATGTTTTGATTTTGTAGTGGAGTTGATATCTATAAAGATTCTTAGTCATCCTGCTCATGATTGTCTCAAAAATGCTGTTGAAAAAGCCTCTTGAACAGCATCTTTGAACGGAGTTGATATTTAATGTTTTCCATATTTTCTATTTATTTGTTTGTATAATACATTTTTAAAAAAAAACTTGAGTGGCACCTCTTCCAAAATCAGAAAATATTGCAAATATGTATTCTTTGCACATTGCACAGGAAAAAAGTATGCATGTACTATGTATGTTTAAAATTGCAAGATGGTTTCATGACAAAAGTGACACACAAGGGGGAATATGTCAAATTAAGAATTCAGAAGTATATGCTCCTATTACAACTGCAATAAAAATAGTAGTAAGACAGTTAAAAATAGCAATGAGGGTAAGTGAATGGCATCCAGGTGTTCTGTCCTAAGCAGAAAGTTGAGAAATGCAAACAATATTTCCAACTGTTAATTTCAGCTGACTACTTCAACA
Organism: Stegonotus admiraltiensis; assembly: GCA_032468215.1. Lineage (NCBI taxonomy): Eukaryota > Metazoa > Chordata > Lepidosauria > Squamata > Colubridae > Stegonotus > Stegonotus admiraltiensis. The sequence goes on along the minus strand of JANHZT010003217.1, from coordinate 110,918 downwards.
GAACATGTTACACAATTCTTTTTTGTAGATCTTTTGCCTATGTCCTTGGTGTGTCATCAGTGGTGAAATCCAAACCGGTTTACTACTGGTTCACTGGCTGCGCATGCACACTGAACGCCAAATGCGCGCTGTGCGTGCACACTTGCATGTGCACTACACACCAAAAGGAAGCTTGGGAAGGTAAGTAGAAGCGAGGGGGGGATCAGCTGTGGCGTGCAATTTAGCTTTGCTAGAAAGCAGGAAATCCTACTTTCTAGCAAAGCTAAACTGTGCTGCACAACTGATTCCCCCCTGCTGTTCTACTTATCTTCCCAAGCCTCCTTTTGGCGCATGCTGCATGCGTGCACATGCATAGTACAGGCCAAAA
>JANHZT010003217.1:76019-88561 GCA_032468215.1 Stegonotus admiraltiensis | reverse complement strand
TTTGTTTGGAATTAAACAGTGGTTGTGAAGCTGGTGTGTGTCACATTCTTTGGGAATCCGAAGCTGGGGCAGAACACCATGTGCCCAGCCCCCCACCACCAACACCACTGTCCATTTTGAATACATAGCGGAAAGAGGTAACTTGAGAGATCACAAGGTTGATATTTAAGTCACCAAGAACTGAGTTGAACTCAAAGGATTCTTCACTTTAATAATCTCCTTTGTCAAATACAATACCATTACTTCTCACCTTTACATACAACAGTGACCTTGGTTGGGAGGGCATTCATGGGATTTCCATATATGATCTTTGCTGTAAATGGAAAACTTCCATCTTCTGTGACATGGTAGTTAAATTCCAACTGATTGTACAAGGAATTTCCTTTCATGCATCCTTCAAGAAAAACGCCAAAACGTTCCTGCAAGGAAGAGAATAATGCATATCATAGCTAAGGTCATTTTTGGAGGTTGTTTTCCAGGTGCTCTCCCAGATAAAGTTACCAGGAAGGGGGGGAAGGGGGCTTGTGTGCGAAGGCCTTCTGAAATGGAGATTTTTCTGAAACTTTGTATTATTTTAAATCCAAACTGACTACGGATTTTTTTTTTTTTTTACTATTCCAGGCTTCCAGAAAGGTTTTAAAGGTTTGAAGTTTTTAAAGACATTGACTACAATTTTAGATACTGGTTATTTTTAAGATTTGTGCTCCTTTAGCCTTTTATTATTTGACTTTAATTTGTTCTTTTTGCTATTAGTTAGGAAGCTCTCACATAGTTTGATAAAATTAGGACTAAAAGGAGACCCTCTGTTCCAACTTGACAAAGGCAGAGAAGCCTCTTCATTATTGAAACCTATCCAAGGAGTTTTTGAAACTAAAGGAGGGATGTAAACTTCTGCGATCACTTTCAGTTGGTTCTACTGCATATCTCTATCTAAACACTACTCTTTGGAAGACGACAGACATTGGGCATTGGCACAAGCTATATTGGTTATCAACGTGGGTAGGTGTGGGAATGGGGGAAATGATTTTGTCTACATCAAATATCATTGTGGAAATGATGTAAGGTATGTATGGGAAGTTGGGAAGTCAGCAAGGAATTAATGGAAAGATTTCCATGAGGGACCCAGAAGGTGGGGTGGGCAGAGGGAAAAGAAAAAGTCTCCATATGCAATTAATGCTTATGTTGCTTTTCCTCCTTCATTACTAAGGTTCAGTGAAAAGGGTGAGGCTTGCAGCCCCTCATTCAGAAGCCCCACCTTTTTTAGTAAGTGGATTTTTTTCTTTAAAAAACAAGTTTTGCAGTGAAAAAATATGAAAACCTTTGGGGTGAGTTATACACTTACTGTACCTATATAATTACATAGGCATAACTTCTGTACATGTATTTTTAATTTTTTTCTGATGTTGAACTTGAAAGAAAGAATACATTTTGTGTGTCTTATAACCCTGTAATTCCAAGATTAAAATGTATCACATTCTGATGTTGCCAAGTCAAAACTTTTTATTTAGCTTTTTGTTTAGGATAATCACTTGGACAACCTGTTTCTGCTGATCACAAAATTCAACTTTATTTTACTCATCTTCTCAGGCTTTGAAGAAGAAAAAGCATTAAGTCACACTAAAAGGATTTATTTATTTTTTTAATGCAGTGAGTTTTCTAGAAAAAAAATTAAAATCTCTTGAGATTTGGCATAATTAGAACAAGTTCTGTGGGGTCCTTGGTACTCTCTTGAGCTTGGTGTTGACTGATGTTAGCTAGGTTGGTAATGAAACATCTGCAAAAAAATCACCAAGCTTAGAGAAACTCTAAGGACCTCACAGTTTAACCCTGAGGTACAAATGTTTTATCAGTAGAAGAAGTTCTCCCATTGCTGGTCACTTGAACAAAAATATCTCTTCCTTTTCTCTCTCTACCATCCTTTCTCAAAATACAAGCATTATTTTCACAGCATCTTGCTACATGACTGCATTTTTATGTTTATTGTATTTCATGTAAGATTTGCTTTCCCTTGACTATCACATGCAATTTGAAATACAAATAGAAATACCTCAAGTGTCAGAAGAATAATGTTCTCCTCTCATTTTTTGGCTTAATTGTGACAGAAGACACATTTTAAAAAAAGAAAGAAAGACACATACTAAAAATCATGTGAATCTAATCTAGTATACTATTCATTCTTTTTGTTGTTGTTGCTATAAGGATTGAATTATAACTACTATTTTAGTGTCTAGACAAAGATACTTCTATGCTGAAGTCCACCCAGTGGCCAGTTTACATAACTGCAGCTCAAAAATATACAAAATGTAGAGACTCATAGGGCTGGAAAGGACCATTTCCCCCCTTACCTGTAATTGGTCTACCTGGAATTTCCTCCTAGCATAAGCATTCAGATGATCTGAGAGTACAGACAGGAAGCACTTGATATCTTTCTGCAAATGCTCATGAGCTATTTGCTCCAGTGGTATGAAAACTGGGATTGAATGGTGTTGAATCCTGAGTGGCTGCTGTATAAGGATGTCTACGTAATAGGAATCTAGGTAAGTTCCTTCAAAGGCAGTGCTGATGCAAAAGGAGACTCCTTGCTCTGTCAATTTTCCACTTAGGCCTAGAAAAAATGCATTTAAGATCAGAATTTCAAAGCTGGGTTGATAAATATATCTGTCTGCTGCTAAATAAAATGTAAATCCTCACTCAAGTTCAGCATAACAATATTGTATAAGTGGTTTGCCACTGTGTTCTTCAGAATGATTTTCAACTTCCCAATCTAGTCTACAATCCTAAAATTCCTTGGGAGTTTCCCCTTCAAGTTTTAATCCGATCTCAATGTAAAATCAATTAGATATTACCACCTGCTCCTATACATTTGTTCCTTAACAAATTATTATTTATAAAATTCTCAGAATGCCTGCTTATTATCTGTGTGTGCACCTTCAAGTCAGTCTTAGCGACTACATGGACAGGTCCTAGCAGTTTTCTTGGCAGTAGTTTTGGTAGTGATTTACAATTGTATACAGTTAAATCCTAGAATTGAAACAAAATAGCTGGCCCAAGTCACCCAACTGGCTTTGTGCCTACGCCAGGCGTCAAACTCACAACCTCCTGGTTTCTAGCCTGATGCCTTGAACCATTAGATTGAACTGGCTCTCTTATTACTTCATGCATACCGCAAAATTCCAGGCTTTACCCATCTTTTTGTTGTCCCAGTCTAAAATATTTGATAAACAGTTCTATTTATTGAAGAGTATTGCATAAAATTAGTCAGATATATTATGGACAGAGATAGGGAGAGTAACCTAGGACCTTAGCCTGATAAGTTCTAAACTAAAGAGGAGAAATACCTATGATAAACCATATTGCCAGGCCACTGACTAGCCTAAGAACAGAATCTTATCAATATGTGACAAAGGTACCTGTCAGATGAAAAAGTTCTAGCAGACCCTTGGCATTCTCTATCTTCCACCCTAAGATGGCCTGTTGGCTTGTTGTTGTAGCCTTAGAAACTTGCAAACTGTTTTTCATAGCATCTTTGCGTAGAGTGGACTATAAAAGAACAGGAGAGTTACTGCTCAATGATTACAACTTGTTAAGTCTATCTTGCCCAGAAACATCCATTACTTCTACTAAAAGGAGGTTGTTAAGGAAAATGTGTTCAGAACCATGTTCCTTCCAATATTTGACAGGCTTTGTGTAAGTAAAAAATGTTCTGTACAGCTTTTCCCAAGCCAAGTACAAATTCATATACCCACAAGATAAGTAAATTAATTGTAATTCAATGCTCAATAGGATAACACGTTTTCCTGGTTTAAAAAAGGAGAGTCGCAGTGTAATTTCCATTTTATCTGGTTAATGTAACCACTGGACAACTTAAAACTAGAAGCTGTTTGTATTATCTGATTTCCCAGGATTTATCACAAGGCTACATTTTTAATTATAACAAGGAGATATCCAGCAATGGCAATAAAATTTAGTAGCAACAAATGTATTATGCATTAAAGGGCAATGAATTTAGAGAATGTAGCACAAAGACTACACATGATACACTGATTCATTTACTAGCTACCCCAATTTTCCCCTAGTGTGCTGCACAACCCAGACCACATGGTTTATTTATGGTTCAATGTACTATGAAAAATGAGAGGTTGCTCTAACATCTGTAGTTATGAAGACTTTTGAAAGGCTAGTGCTGGCCCATCTGAAAACCATCACAGATCCGTTGTTAGATCTCTTACAAATTGCCTACCGAGCAAATAGATTGACAGATGATGCTGTTAATATGACTCTGCACTACATCCTACATCATCTTGAATCTCCAAAGACCTATGCAAGGGTCCTCTTTGTAGACTTCAGCTCAGCATTCAATACTATCATTCCAGATACTCTTCTAACTAAACTAAATCAGCTAGCTGTACCTGACCACACTTGTAAATGGATCACAAGCTTCCTAACAGATAGGAAGCAGCAGGTGAAGCTAGGCAAAATCACATCAGATACCTGTACAATTAGCACAGGGCCCCCCCAGGGCTGTGTGCTCTTTCCACTTCTCTTCTTTTTATATACCAATGACTGCACCTGTTAAAGTACTGAAGTACAAACAGCGACTGGTCTCATTCGAGGCAACAAATCTGTATACAGACAGGAGATTGAACAACTAGCCTTGTGGTGCAACCGGAACAATCTTGTAGTAAACATATTCAAAACTGTAGAAATGGTGGTATATTTTAGGAGAAACCCTCCTATACTACCACCTCTTACAATACTAGACAACACAGTATCAACAATAGACACCTTCACGTTTCTAGGTTCTATCATATCTCAAGACTTAAAATGGACACCTAACATCAAAAACGTCATCAAAAAAGCACAACAAAGGATGTTCTTTCTGTGCCAACTCAGAAAGCTCAAACTGCCAAGGAGCTGCTGATTCATTATTGAGTTATTTAATAATTATTGAATTATTTAGTCTGTCATCTGCAGCTCTATAATTGTCTGGTTTGGCTCTGCAACCAAACAAGACAGACACAGACTTCAGTGGATAATTAGAACTGCAGAAAAAACAATTGCTACCAACTTTCCCTCCATTGAGGACCTGTATACTGCATAAGTTAAAGAGGGCTGTGAAAATATCTAGAGACCCCTCACATCCTGGACATAAATTGTTTCAACTTCTACCCTCAAAACAATGCTATAGGGCACTGCACACCAGAACAACTAGATACAAAGACAGCTTTTTCCCACATGCCATCACTCTACTAAACAACTAATTCCACAACACTGTCAAACTAATAACTAAGACTGTATTACTATTATTATTCTCATCTTTCCTATTACCTATCTCCTCCAATTTATGACTATAACCTTGTTGCTTGTCTCTCTACGATTTATATTATTTTATTTGTTTCCTAGTATGATTTGATTGCTTATTTAGTAACCTATGACTATCACTGTGTTGTATCTTATGATCCTTGATGAATGTATTTTTTTCTTTTTATGTACACTGAGAGCATATGCATCAAAGACAAATTCCTCCTGCGTCCAATCACACTTGGCCAATAAAGAATTCTATTCTATTCTATTCTATTAAGCAAAACACAATTACTGATAGATAAGGATACCACATTAACACAATATAAGAATTGCAAGTCAGAAACAGAGATCACAATGCCTCAGGAACTAATGCATTTATAGAAACAATACCTACACCCACCTCTTTTACAGAAATGGATTAATAGACCAGTAACTGAATTATCAGATATTCTCCTTTATTGAAATTGAATTATCAGACTAGAAATGTTTAGAAAATTGTTTAATATGTGCTCATTTTTCTGGGAACTTTAGATCATTTAAAAGCTGTTTTGACTTCTGTTAAAGTTCAAGTTATATAGTATAAGTTTATACTTTGCTTAGTAACTCAGTTTCATGATTTACATTCTGCCAGCCCTTAAACAGGAATCCACCCTATGTTGTCTTTATGTGAAGATATGCTTCACACTCACCTGTGATTGACAAACATTTAGTTTGATTTTTAACTCATCTCTTTGGCTTCTCAGCTCCTGGATCCTCATTTTCATCTTCAATATCTTCTCCTCATGCTCCCTTATTTTCTCTTGTTTCAGTGTTACGTTGCGGGCAGAAGCCTCCAACTTTTCCAAATGAGATAATGTACCTGCAAAGAATATGCACAGGCAAAGAAAACAAACAAAATTTTAATATAAAAGTCGTACCCAATCATCTTCACAAACTGAAATAAAGCAGCCTAGAGTCATTGATTGATAATTGATATGGGTGGCTATAGAAAGTGAATAAACAAATGAACTTGTGGTCAGATATCTATCATTTTCAATTAATTCGAGAAATTACTTCTTGAATTTTTTAAAGGTTTAAGTGTGTATTATTTGTGTGCAAAGGAGTTTGCTAATTATCGGAGAACTACAAGATAATCAGCCAAATCATAAAGAGCACACGGAGGCTCCAACTGGTCCAGAATGTGGCCACGCGGGTGATTATGGGAGCGACACCTCTCCTGTGCAAGCTGCACTGGCTCCTGGTGGTCTTCCGGGTGTGATTCAAGGTGCTAGTTACCATCTTTAGAGCGCTCCATGGCTTAGGACCTGGGTACTTACAAGACCACCTTCTGCTACCAATAGCCTCCCACTGGCCAGTACGCTCCCACAGAGAGGGGCTCCTCCGGGTCAAACAATGTTGAATGGCGACCCCCAGGGGGAGACCCTTCTCTGTGGGGGCACCTGCCCTCTGGAACGAACTGCCCCCTGGGATACGGAGGATTCCCGACTTGCACACCTTTCGCTGTGCCCTCAAAACGTTTTTATTCCAACAAGCTGGGCTGGCCTAATTTTTTAATTTTAAAATTTTAAACACAGGTGTTTTAATTAAATAGATGGGCCAAATTATTTAATATGGTTTTAAATCGTTTTTAAATTTTATATTTGTGTGCTTTTTTACTTCTGCCTGTACACCGCCCTGAGTCCTTCGAGAGAAGGGCGGTCTATAAATTCGAACAATCAACCAACCAACCAACCAACCCAACCCAACCCAACCCAACCCAACCCAACCAATGGAGACACAGCTTTGAACATTGTTAATATAGTGATCTGAAATGCAAAATCTGTTCCAAGACATATTCTTACAATAACCACTTTATTTTTCAAAACACTCAATCTAGGGTGCAATGAGGAATACACCTGCACGAGGAAAACCTTGGGTCAATCAAATACCTAAATTTAGGGGAAATCTTCCACATATACATTCTTACTTGATTATAAACAGTGGCTCCAAGACATTTCCCCAAGAGGCACTTTTATTAAGATTAAAGGTACCATTCCATACCTTGGCTTCAAGCTTACAATAGGCCTAAGAATGGTTCATAGAAGAAAAGTTTCCTATCTTTTCATCTTCAGAATAGCATAACAGCAAAGTTGGAAGGGACCTTGGAGGTCTTATAGTCCTACCCCCTGCTCAGGCAGAAAGCCCTGGCCTATACCATTTCACACAAACACTCAAATATTCTCTGGAAAGCCTGGGGAACAGAAAAAGCTTCTGGCGGAGATTCCAAAGCAGTAAGCAGATGAATACTTCATAAATGAAAATAATTTTCATAAAGTACATTACAATTATTGAACTTATTTGTATCTTATCTTGATATTGTATGTACACATGTTTCTTTTATGTCTATTATCTGTTTGGGATTTAGAACAAGTTATAATTCTAAATGTTAGATAGGCAGTACAATAACTTAAGACCTAATTATAATTAGACAATTGCCCATATCTTCAGAATTTCTTCAGCTAACCGGAGTAAAGAATCAACTACACTGGTTTTCTAATTGCTCAATATAAATTACCAGACTACAGCATTAGTTTGATCTTCCATTCTGATAAGCAGCACTCTATACAAAAGCCAGCAAATACTGTAGGAGGGTCCATCTTATTTCCTTTAAACATTTTTAACTAGAACAGAGTAGTTGCCTGTTAACTTACCATTTGAAAAGGAAATGGCAATTTCACCCATTTTTTAATTTCAATTCCTTAAAAAGAAGCCAAAATAATAATCATCCCACAAGATACTCTTCCCTGGTTCTAGATGGGGGGAAACTTCCTCAGGTTCCTGCAGAATTTTAACAGAAACAATGGCTTAATGAATGTCAATGGTGAAATGTTGAATTCTGGAAGAGAATTAATCATTTTCAAGGGGGAAAAAATCCATGGTTTAAACAGTTAGGTTGGTTTACATGGTTTAATACCTAGCTCAGCCGGTGCCTAGTCTTTTTTTAAACATCAACCCACCAGTATAACCACATAAGTCAATTTCCCCCACTGCCATCCTAACGCACTGCATTATAATCCCCACCATCCTTAACTAGAAGAATTAATGGTTGAGAATAACCAGCATTCCAGTTCAATTCAGAAGTCAATGGGTTCACCTCATTATGTTATACTCATTTAAATTCCTAAATTCAAGCACCCCATTTGAGGAAAAGGCAGCAAAGAACACTCTTTATAAAGAATTGTGAAAGTAGAGCGATCTCCAACCCCAGGCAAAGCCTGAAAATTATTTGTGGAAATGTTGTGGCAAATGCTATTCCCACCACCACTTCACTTTCAAGAAAAATCATGAAAGGAAAATATTACCACCTACATTTTTTGAATTGGCCCAGGAATTTAACTTAAAAAATACATGGAGAGAAATTAACAAAAAAAAGCAATATACCTTCTTCTCTAACCCCCCAAAATCACGGTCAAGGATAGATATGGCATGGATGGACCCAGAAACAGGGAAAGACATTGCGAAAATAGAAATTGAAGCCAATTCCGGGGCAGACCACAATCCATTAAAAAATCAGTTGGAAAGAAGTCAGGAGTAGAGGGAGGTGGACCATGTACCAAAGGATAGTGAAAGAGAAGAATTTTATTCAATACTCAAAAAAAAAGAATTAAGCCTGTTTTTAAAAGAAAATTGGAATGCCTGCCTGTTTCTCATTGTTATACTCATTTAAATTCCTAAGTTCAAGCACCTCATTTGAGGAAAAGGCAGCAGACAAAGAACACTCTTTATAAAGAATTGCGAAAGTGGAGAGCTCTCCAACCCCAGGGAAAGCCTGGAAATTATTTGTGGAAATGTTGTGGCGAATGCTATTCCCACCACCACTTCGCTTTGGGTTCTGTGTCTCCTTTTGAAGCTGCTGAGACGACCGGACTGGCCAGCCCGGCCTCTCTCTGTCCCTCACGGGGGGAGAAATTCATGAGGGAGGCCTACTTGCCTGACGGGCCTACTAAAAACTCACTACGGCCGCTTCAGCAGTGGACCGAAGGCTCGCCTCAAATGGATTCAAAAACTCCCGCCGCCTAGCAACGGCGCACCGCACTCGGAAGTGACGTCATCCGGACGCCGGGGCGAGACTTATTCCTTCTTCCCGAAATGACTCGCGAGTGAGGCTCCCAGGTCCAGGCGCTCTACCTCAGGTGGCCGGTTTTTTTTCTCTCTCAATATTCCGTACAACAAGATGGCGAACCCCTCACTCATGAGATGGTTCTCTTGTACGGAAACGGGGCGGCTCCCTTCGTTTAATCTTTTCCCAGAGTTCCTTTAAGGAACCACCCCCATTTCCGGCTTGAGGATGGCGGCGGCGGCGGCGGCGACGAGTCGCTCGTTGGTGCAATACGTGGTGCTGAGGGGCGATTTGTTGCGCGAGCCTTTCTCGTGGCCGTTGGGGGCCTCGGTGGCTCAGGCCTGCCACGCGGCCTTGGCCGTGGTCCACGCGTACTACGAGCATCCAGACACCGCGGCTTATCTAGCCCAGGATGGCAGCATGAGGACCGTGGTGCTGGAGGTGAGCATTAACTAATAGCGTGTCTCCACCTTGGCACGTTGAAGATGGGTGGACTTCAACTCCCAGAATTCCCCAGCCAGCAAAGCTGGCTGGGGCATTCTGGGAGTTGAAGTCCATCCATCTTCAACGTGTCAAGGTGGAGAAACACTAACCTAACCGACAGGACTTGGGTGGGCTTTGCTGATTGACAGACACAGAACTGGGGTCTTTGGATAGGTATTTCATTAGAGCGCAGACAGAACCTTAAAATCCAGCCTTGCAAAACTGGTGGAATAGATGCTACTGTATTACGGGACTGCATTAACCTGTGAATAAGAAAACCCGGTAATTTAAAAGGTTTCACGTGCGTGATCCTGCTTTCTGCAAACTTAAGTTTTCGCCAAACATTCGTTATTGCTTTTCCCCATTTTCAACTGGTTGGGAAAGGGAAGGTCCTAGGTTTAGTCTTGCACGTGCCATGAAGATGCAGGGACATCTGCAATTTCTTCCCAATTGCAACATTTCTCCATGCATCACAGCATAATATTAAGACATAGAAGAAGTCAATGCATTTGTATGGATTTTACATATGTATATCTATATATCTATATATATATCTATATATACACACACACACAGACACACACACACACAGACACACACACACACACACACATATATATAAAATATTTTATATTTTTATGGATTTTACATACAGACTTTAGCAAGCCTAAAGGGCTGCTGCTGCTTTGGAGAGTGATTATTGTACTTGAAAGGGTTTCTGCCCAGTCAGACTACTGATGTGTTTTTTCTAAAATGGGCTTTAACCCTAAACGGGAATAGCGAGAGCACAAATGGGAAATGCAATCCGATTATTGAATAAATACATAGGTTTCTGGCCATGACGTTCTGGAATCTAACAGATCGGTTTGGAATTCAACAGAATTTCCCCCCATTTTCTGTAAAAAAAAAGAACACTTCGTGAATTAGGGGATTCTAATCAGCAAAGCTTCATACAGGAGATTGGACAGTTGGACCCATGCCTTTGCATTGTAGCATCGATTATATCCAAGTGATGGAGGAAAGGAATGGACAGATAAAATCTGTGTGATGCTACCTTTAATGCATATTCTGCTCCAAGAGCTCCTGAGAGATGGATGTGTGTGTGTACAAAACACTTATTACCAGTTGTTAGACCATTGAGATACAGTGACATCTGCAATTTCTTCCCAATTACAGCGTATCTTTATGCATCATAGCACAATATTAAGACAGAATTCAATGTATTTGTATGGACTGGGTCTTCGTTTTAAGTGCATTTAGATTTGTGGTTATTACCATCTCTGATAATTACCCTCAAAACAGCAGTTTCTTACAGTTTACTACAAAAAGTACAATTGATGCTTTTTGCTGTTTTCAGTTAAGCAGATTAATTTTGGGGATTGCTGGTCATTGTAGTTCTAGTAAGACAGAGGTTACCAATGAGTTCTATAGCAATCTTTGATTCTATATGGCACTGAGATTGTTTTCTTTTTCCTCTTAGGCTCCAGATGAGTGTGCCTTGAGTACATTAGCAGAGAGACTGCAACAGAATGGCATTGATCATAAAGTCTGGATAGAACAACCAGAAAACATAGCTACTTGCATTGCCCTCCGTCCCTACCTGAAAGAACATGTACATCAGCATCTAAAGAATTTCAAACTCTTGAAATGATCCTTTCCCTCTGTAACCATGAACAATTGACCAGATAAAAGTATACTTCCCTTATTTTTCCCCACAGCATCCCTTTGCAATATAATAATTGTGAGATGCAAGAATTTACTTCAATCAGAGTATTTCATAAAGATATAAAAATAATGGGATTGATATCATTAGGAGGCAAGGTATCTCATGGTGTGGCATAAGACAATTTTCTCAATGTAAGAGGAAACGTTTGGTGCCTTAATATTATTAAAGAGGTGATTCAGGATATTAACCTGCCCAGAGTTGCTTTATTGGTGAGATGGATAGCATATAAATTTAATAAATAATAAACCATTGTTCCTGGGATTTGATTGCTTATTTAGATATATTTACATTAGGAAATAATATTTGGGGTAGCAGAATATTCTAGTTTCTTTTATCTGCGCTAATAATAGTGGTAGTTCATAGATGCAGAAAGAACGAACCCTTCTGAGCTTTTAGAAAGCTTTTGACAAAATCTCACTAAAAAACATAAAGTTCATGAATAAAGATGGGGTCTCTTATGAATGCTGTTATATGTGTTAGGAAAATAACTTCAATAATCTATTTGAGATCTGCATTTTTAAATTTATTTACAAATATGGAGTTAGGGTTGAGCAGTGATAACATCAGGATGATAGAAATGAAAAGGAATTTCAAAGCGCTCCAAAGAGACACGTGAATGTGAACAGAATGTTAAGTATGGTTCAATTTAGCAAGGTATAATACTGTAAAAGAGTGCTATGCACTGAAGGTGACAAGGGGACATCCAGGATAAGCAGATGAAAGAATTCTTTTGCTTGATATATAATAAAAGTATATAATTTCCTTTCACAAACTGATGATGATGGTCTTTAACTCTCGTCTAATTTTGAAAAGGAATTAGACAAACTCATGGAGAATCTATTACTATGCTTGCATGACATATTTGCTTGTAATTTAATCATCTGAATCGATCAAATTAATTTTGTATATTTGCATTGGCCCATAAAACCA
>JANHZT010003217.1:50059-60974 GCA_032468215.1 Stegonotus admiraltiensis | reverse complement strand
AAATGAGGACCCAGATTGTTGGGGGCAATATGCTGACTCTGTAAACCGCTTAGAGAGGACTGTAAAGCACTGTGAAGCAATATATAAATCTAAGTATTATTGCTACATGTAGCTTCAAATGCCTCTTTTAAGTCATTTTCTGGACCAGGGGTGCCAAACTTGCAGCCTGCAGGCTGGATGCATCATGCGCTGGCCACGCTCACCACGTTTAGTGAAGGGGAAAAAGTTGTGATACATCACATGACAACGACGTGATGACGCGAGTTTGACACCCCTGTTCTGGACAAACTCTTTTATGTGTAGCCAGAAACCTCTGAACATGTCATAGTCCTCACATTCTGAAGTTGTGTCCACCGACTGAAGTATCTTCTTCTCCCTCATTCAGCAAGTTCCAATGGAGTAAAATTCCCTTAAAAGACTGAGACGCACCTGATCCGGAATACTGGAATATGTTCTGTTGCATCTGTGGGTTCATATTGGAGCCAAACTGTCCTCCGACGCTTCCCATCATCCCCCTGTTCACCAGGTTGCTACGATTGGCCAATGCCACTTCGGGGTTTTGTGCCAGCTGTGAGAAAGGGCTGGTGGAGGTAGGGGGGTTTCCAGGATTCGTACCATAGTTGGGGGGGAAAGGGAATTGCTGTGGGGGACCCTGGGGTAGGCGCCCAGCCGCCAGTTGCACCGGAACCCCGGCTGAAGGAGGAAGATTGTTCCCAAAACTTTGCTGTTGTCTCATCAGCATGGCTCTTTGTTGCATGAGTTGCCTCTGTCGATGCTGCTGGCTGTAAAGTTCACGGTGACGCTGAGCCAACATCTGTGCATTCAGAGGGGGCTGAGGAGGAAGAAGAGGAAGAAAACACAACAGTGATGGTGCTATTCAGATGAAAAGCCAGACAACCTCCTCAAAACGTTGGACACTGTCAAGTGTTTTTGCTAAGGAACTTTCACAAAGTTCTCACTATTCACACTCCTCAATACCTTGTTTTCCACCATTTCTCACATCTCTTTATGCAAAAGCGCAGAGAACGGGGAACCAACTGTAGCGATATAGTACACATTACCTTGCACGTATAAGCAAAAAATATAAAAACATGAATATGAATATGTGCTTGCTTTAGGAACATATGCTTGCATAGAATAATCAAAACAGCTCAACCCAGTAAGTCAAACCACAGAAGTATACATATTCCTCCAGGGCTATTTTTGTTATTCACTATCACATATTCATTTGTGCACTGTTTAAAACCACTTAATTACCTGGGTTTTGCCATAACAGAATAGCAATGGTTTAAATGGAGGTTCAAGGTACGGAGATAATGTACCTGTGTGCATGAATTGCTATTATGCTCTGCTCCATGGACACTTATGAAAAGCTACTTTATTATACCATTAGGCTCATTCTAAGCATGGGATTTTATCATTTAACTATGTATCCATGGAGATTTAATATATTATAGATCTCATCAACTCTTTATGGAGATTGGAATATAAAAACTCAATAATATCTGGAAACAATAAGAATGGGAGACCAAAGTCATTAATCAACTCCTCTCATTACTGAAAGAGAAGGAATTTAGCCAAAAGAAAGAAGAAAGTCAAAAGAATATGAACAATCTGTTGGTTTGTCATTTCACATTCCTGACCCCAGGAGGGATCTTTCTTTTTCCAGCTATAATCTGAAGAATTGCAAGCAAATATTCCAGCTTTCTGATTTTTAGTGCAGTTGTTAGTTTGAAAAAAAGAGGGATTGGAGAAGCATCAGCTGTTCCTACTTCTGCTTGTCTAGAAGAACGCCTGCTGTTGGTCTCTGTCATTATGCTCACTCATTCTTTTATAATCCAATAGTTTATTGCTCTCAAGATGGTCTCTCCTCCAAACAGCCTGTTTTGAAAATCACTCCAAGTTTCTGGTCTACCCTGGTGCTCTCCATCTATGTCCACAACAGCTATACTGATTGGGACAAGGGGATAACCCAACACAAGGGGGTAGGAGGGGACTATCAGGTTGCAGAAGTTTGCCCTAAACCTTACTAATCAGGACACTGGGCTAGGATTGTGCTTTTGAGGAGCAGCCATACAGATGTTCCTCTGAAATTAGAATGATGGTGACACCACCACCCTTTTTTTTTGGTGCAAATAAACAATACAACTACATTTGGACTAACATGTATTATTCTGATCATTATATTTCAAAAAGAATATCAGAGGTGGAAGAAAGTAACTCAAATAATCAAGAATCTGGGAAACTTCCTTATGAGGTATTGGGGCTTTTAACTAGCAAAAGAAGTAACTTAAATCAAGGGTCACCAACCCCTGGCTGCAGACTGGCACTGGCCCATGGCCTGTTAGGAACTGGGCCACACAGTTGGAGGTGAGCAGCAGGCGAGCAAAACTGAATGCACGAGTGAGCAAATCTGTGCATGCACGCGCCTCCCCCCTCCAGTCCATGGAAAAATTGTCTTCCACGAAACCAGTCCCTGGCACCAAAAAGGTTGGAGACCACTGACTTAAATGATACAATAATGATGTAAAAGGTAGAAAGGTTTCCCACCCCCGCCTCTGTTATAATTCTAGATCATTCAATATAGCTGAATCACTGGAGATTCACAAGAGCAAAATGAAATGCTTCCTTACAGAGTGCATAGATAGAGTAGAACAGTATCATTTTCTTCCATACAATAATGTGAATTTTTTTTGGTGGATGGATGGATGGCAGTATTAGGTAAATTCATAGAAAATATATATTGTGGTTATATATATGATTTTCAGTATCAAGTGCTGAGAGACACAACCTGGATAAAAAACGCTCCCAGCATTTACCTGAGGTGTCATCTGCTGCTGCATGCCTGCCCTTATGCCGATACCACCTGGAGGATTCCCTGCAAACTGGTTTAGAATAGCTTGCCGATTTTGGTGTATCATCTAGAGACAAAGAAACAAAGATTTGGTCTCTCTGCAAACTGCACTGCATACCTCACCGATTTCTTTAGTCAACAAAACTTGCAACATAAATCAAGGTCAGCTGACTGTTTGCATAGGTCAAGACTGGGAGACCTACAGCTTTTTGGTTATTATTGATCCAAAGCACCCAGCATCTCATTCTATTGCCCACACTAACTTAGATAACTGGGGGTTGTAGGGCAGCCATAAAGTTTATTTTCTGATTTTCAGAGCATCTACAGTGGTGAGAGGAAAGATAGCAGAGAGAAGAAGAAAGAAGTATCCATTCTGGTAGGTATTAGAAAGAGTAATTTAGAAAAAGAAAAAAAAATTCACCTTAGAGGGGGAAGGTAAAATATAAATGCATTTAAAACTGCCGTCAAAAAGATTGGAAGCCGCTTCTTTATAATCATTTCTTTTTCTGTTTTCTTTTGTGCTTATTCACCATTCTTCCATATTTTATTTCTTTTCTAATATTTGTACTGTTTTGTCTTGTTAAAAATTTATTCAATGAAAATTACATTTTTTAAAAAAAATAGAGATACCGGATCTAAAGATGCTAGATACAGGAATAAATGCTAGAAGAGTTGGTTAGTTGCTTACATGCTAAAAGAAAGGCCAGGTGTAAGGGTTCCAAGTAACAGCCCAGATGAAATCAAAACTAGGCCAGAGAGTTCCTCAAAGTATAGATTTATTAGGCATGTCATATTGGCACAGCTGGTGAAAACCCAACTCTGAAGCTCCCTGAGTTTTCCCCACCCAATTCAAAATCCAAAGTTCTTCCCCCCCAGTACACACAACCATCACATGCCCCAATCAGGTCACAGTCCCAGACCTGGATGACTCCCATCCATGCCCCCCACGTGCTGGTGAGAGTGTGCTTGGCTCCCAAGAGAAAGAATGTTATTTTGGCTTCTTGTTTCCCCAGCTATTTCTACTCCTCCCTTCCTTTCCCACAGCTCTATCCAGCCTTACTGTGGCAACCCTGAAGATGTTTCAAGATGGCTCCAGGGTTGACACCAGAACTGAAAGGAAAATTGTTTCTAAATTTTTTTGGGAACAGGTCTGTGCCAGGACAAGTAAAAGGTTGCTGTATATAAGAAACGTGCCCGAATAGCTGCTCAAGCATTTCCTGAAAAGCCACAAACTTATTAGTACATGAATGTATTCTTTGACCGATGGAAAAGGAGAGGTAGGGCTATCAAGAGATAGGCAATTACTTCAGCTTGGCCAGCACACGATGGGCAATGGCCAGACAAGCTGAGACTGGACTCACCTGCTGTTGCCCTTGTAGACGTTGTTGTAACTGCAGCCGCAACTGATTTGGAGCTGTTGGAGGCCTATTGAGTGCCTGTCGTGGCTGCATCCCCACAGCAGGGAAAGCCCCACGAGGTGATGGGACCTGGACTGACATAGGTCCAAAGGACTGTTTCTGCCTCACGATGCCTGGGAAAGGCCCAGGAAGGTTAGCAGTGGGGGAAGCTGAGGGATAAGGATGAGGGTACATGCCGGGTTTCTGATCCATCACAAGAGTTGGTGGTGGTGTTACTTGTTGTGGCTGGAACCTCTCTGTCAGTGCTTCTAGGCCACCTCCCTGTTTAAGAAATGAGGTGAAATTTTTGAGCTTCAGCAGAATTCCAAGTACATTGCTTGGACATTAGCTTTCTATAAAAGCAAATTCAAGAATACAACATGGTAAGTTTTATATGTATGTTAGTAAGTATTTAATTTAGAAGGCTGTCCAACTCCAAAATTACTCTGAGCAGCTTACATACTTAAAAAGGGAAGAGAAAATAATCCAAAAAGAAAAAAAAACCCCATAATGCATGGATTTTTAAAAAAAAATCACCCTAATAATCAAACAATTATTTTTGATATGTGAAATACTTTATAGCCCTTCTTCTCCACCACAAACAAAACAGGGAAAGACGACAATTCCCTTTAAGCAGAGCCAAAACACCCTACAGGTTGCTCCATGTTTGGAGGACACTGATGTTACATGTTTTAAAAAATACAATTTCTTACATTATACCCAGTGTAGAATTCATTGGAAAAGACTCTGATGTTGGAAAAGATTGAAGGCAAAAGGAGAAGGGGATGGCAGAGGATGAGATGGTTAGATAGTGTCATCAACTCAATGAACATGAGTTTGGGCAAACTACAGGGGACAGTGGAGGTCAGAGGAGCCTGGCGTTATAAGGGCCATGGGGTCACAAAGAGTTGGATATGACTTAGCGACTGAATACCAACAAGAACAAAGCAGGTAGGATAACTAATAGGTGAGTTTAGGAAGCTGTGAACTTGGCTTTCCCATGTCTTTATTCAGTCTTGTATTAATTTATTTTGTTGACTGTGAACTAAAGCTCCCCAACACATACTTATTCATTGCCAATTATGCAGGGTTTGGGATCATGTCTGACAGAGGTTATAATTTCTATTGTGATAGATTTTTAAAAAGCCAAATCAGTTGGAAGTTGGGATGTAATGAAATAAACTTTCATGCCTTATTCTTCCTGGAAGGGCATAATTCAAGGGGAAAAAAAAGTCATACTCAACTTTTAAGATTCTTCATAAATATATTCAAGTCCTGTATGATCTATATCAATATACTTTAGCTAGTTGAAAATACCACAATGTTTTGTTTTCTACACTGTATTAACTTGATGTAATTTTTTGTTAATCGTTTTAATAATTTAATGCCTTTAATTTGCATTTAATTTAAATTGCAACATCAGGTTTTTTATGGGGTTAAAAATAAGGATTTAAAATAAATAATAAGTAAGAAAGAATAGGTGAAAATATATTAAAGGGGCTTTTGATAGGCCATATTTTTCAACATAAAATATATTGCAGATATATTTATTTTTTCAGTGTGTCCTCACATTTATCAATGCACTCTTTCTAGCACAATTCTTCATTCCTGCCCTTCAAAAACTCCCAATTCTGGAAAACCCTCTTATCTGTTACATAAGATCAGGCCTTAAAATACAGAAGTAGATTGAACTGCTCATTACCTGGACCAGTTTGTCAATGCCAAGAGCTCGATCCAGTTCTGCCAACTCATTTTCATCTTTGCCACTCAGGAAGGACACCAGTTGTTCCAAAAGGGCTTTCTCATCATTTCTTCCTTCTGGGGTGGTGGGAGGGCATAAGAGCTCATCCAGCTGAGAAGTGATGCACTGGCTATAGGAATGTCAATATAAACGAAGATGAAAGCTCTCAAATCCCTTTGGATATTTGACTTATGGCATGAGAAACACTGCACTTTCATATGGGCCTTTTGCCAAAACCCATTTGTCCCTGTGGTTTATCAGTGATGTATGATATAAACTTAGCACATGATTTCCAAAAAGCTGGAAAGTAGCAATTACCTAATCAGGCATTCTGTTGCCACCAATGATCACGCTTAGCAAATTCCCACACCAACTCTTCCCTCCAATCCAAAAACTCATATACAAAGATGTTTCAATGTTGGCATGGTTTTCTGCACTGGAATATCCCATGCTAATACATATTTTATTAGTCAGACTGTATTCATTGTCGTAAACGTGACCCTTCTGATATTCATCTTCTGTATGTAGGGCTGATTTGTCAGAATATTCATGACTGGGAAGACATGGTAACAAGGTCAGCCAATGAATAGGCACAGCAACTGGATCAGCCAATGGGAGCTGAATTGGAAACTGAAACTGGAAGGAGCCTGGGTGTGGCTCTGCAGTTTTAAGTTCTGTGCTCTGAGTTTAGCAAACAAGTCTGGGCTTGTCTGCTCTGCAGAACTGAAACTGTTCTCTCCTCTGCCTGTAACTCTACCACGTTGGAAGAATCTGCTGTTGGTATTGTAAATTTACTTCATGTGTTATTTATTTATTTATATTTATTTATTTAATTTATATACCGCCCTTCTCCCACAGGACTCAGGGCGGTGTACAGCCAACAATAAAAAACATATAATATAAAAGTTAAAACAATTTAAAAACTAATTAAATTTTTGGCAAAAACAGTTAAGAATGTGATAAATCCCAACTAAAATCCTCGTTATTATGTATACGAATATTATGTATTATGTATACGAAGAAGTTAATGAATCCTGCTGCATCAGCTACCTGTGTGTGATTTCTGGATTTAATTTCTGCAACAAACTCTGATATGATTCAGTAAAGGCTTGTTATTCAGTTGGATAATTGGATTTTGCTTGTAGTTAGTATTGCAGCCTTGTTTGGGTGGTGATGAGCCTGGTTTTAAAATGGAAGGAAGAAGTATCCATTACCTGCACTATGGTGATAATATTACCCTGATAAATGAAAATGCAAAGGATCTGCAAGACCTAGTACTTAAAAGTCAAAGAGTATATGAAAAATGGGACTAAAATCAATATAAAGAATTCTAAACTAATCACAACAGGTAGAACAATCAACCTTAGAATTGGCAAAGAAGATATTTAAGTGGTGGATAGCTTCTGCTTTCTACAATCAACCATTAGCAGTAAAGGAACAAGCGGTTAAGAAATATGTCTATGAAGATGCTGAAAATTTTTTTTAAATATCATGCTCTGTCTATATGTGCAAAGATCATAATCATGCAAACCACAGTATTCTCTGTGACATTCTATGGAAGTGAAAGTTGGACTTTGAAGAAATAGAACAAAAAGAGTATTAATGAATTTGAACGTTGGTCTTGGAGAAACTCATATGACTATCATGGACAGCCAAGAAAACCACCAAATGGATCATCAAACAAACCAAACTAGAGTTCTCATTCGAGGCCCAAATGGCCAGGATTAAATTATCCTACTTTGGGCATTTTACACAAAGACCCAACTCTTTACAAAAGGCTTTAATACTGGGAAAGGTGGAAGGAAATGGAAGAAGAAGAAGGACCATTGGCAAGTGGCAACAAGTGTACTGTTCGGAGACTGGAAAAAACACACTAGGGATAGATCGTCATGGAGAATATCTATCTATCTGGTTGCAAGGAATTGAAACTGACGTGATGGCACATAATCAATTGATCAATATTGTCTCGCCTGGGAAGTTTTACTCTGCTTGTAGATAATTTGTGTGGCTTGGCTGCAAGGTCTATCTAGCTGTTCCTGAGATTAAATGGATTTGTTGAAGCTAGCATTATCTCATCTTTATATCATGAATTAGCATAGCATCTACTTAGTGCTTTCTCCAGCAAATATTACATGGTATCAGAAGTATAGGAACTTTGAATAGCTTCTCTTCCAACCCCTGACTTCCTTATGATGACTGGACATGCTGCAGAAAATCGGAGAAAATGGCTTCAGGCATTTCATTTGTATCTTAAACATGAGTGAAAAGAAGAGAGGCTTCAGTGCACTTTGTTTTGCATTTTGTTATATAGAGGCTCAAGAGATAGATAGACATAACTTAATGATATACATTTTGGTTTAGCAAAAAGATAAGCATGCTGCATATCTTGTTCCTACAAAGAAAATTAAGTTTGAGAGACATATACATTTTTATGTCCCTGTTGCTCAGGGAGCAGCAGATTGCATGTGATGATATTATCCCAAACGTGTAAGTTTAAATAGCTTGTGAATTGCTCATAAAGGACAAGGTTGTTTGTGGCGTGTGTTCAGCTGAATTAAAGAGAGATTGCTGAGTGAGTCTAGTTTCTGGACAAAGTGATAAATATGCTAGAGCTGACAAAGCTTCCATATCTCCAATATAAATCCTAAGTGCCCCAGAACAAAATGTATGCCTTGCAACTCAACTCTGAAGAACAGCAATCAACTTATGACCAACTTTTCCAGTTGCAGAAATCACTTTGATTCAGTCAGCAGGAATTATGGATAGAAAAATCTTATGTAGGCACTGCAGAAATGTTTATGCTCCTAGAAATGAACCAGCATTTTGAATTGCACGTTATAAATGTTCAAAAAAATCATTTTGTTATAATCTGTGTAACAAAGCTAATTTCTACTAATGGGCAAAACAGGTTAATATTTTGTGGAACATTATATTCAGGATATCAGTTACAACAGAGAAATAAGGAAAGTCTTTGGCAGGTAATTGTGGTTGTGGCTGGAGTGCTAGTATCCTTTAAATTGGATATGAGAGCTGAAGCAAATGCTCTCAATCAGCAGATAAGGAGGGTTGGCACCCAAAAGACATATTTTGGTGAAACTGGGAGCCTTTGTGGGGGCATTCATTAAATCAGAAAGTGGCATTAAATCACTCTCTAAAGCAGGGGTGTCACATTCGATTTCATTGATGGCCACATCAGAGTTGTGTTGGACCTTGGGGGGCTGGGGTGGGATGGCTGGGGCGAGTGTGGCCAGCTCGACATCACTTGTATCGGTGCCTGTGGTGGCCCAAGTGGTCTGCACACAAAAATAGGCTCCTGAGCTCTGTTTCAGCTGTGATTGCCTCCTGCAACCCTCTGCCAATGAAAATGGAGCTTGAGAGGGCTGCATGCAGCCCTCCCGAGCACCATTTACATTGGCAGAGGCACTGCGGGCCAGTCATTCATTGTTCCCAGGGTGGCCCCGTGGGCCAGATCTAAGCACCCCATGGGCCAGATCCAGCCCCTGGGCCTTGAGTGTGACACCCCTGCTCTAAAGTAAGCCCTTGACAAACTGATTTTGATTTTTATTAAAGCAGCACTTTAAAAAGGGATTCCACACATTTATGGGTGAAAGTTTTAATGACACAGCCAATAGATAGAGTGATGGATTGGAATTGGGGAGACCTGGATTGTGATTGTGAAGTCCCCATGTGATTGTGAAACCCAGTTGGGTGATTTGGGACAATCACTATCTCTAAGCCTGGTTTCCTTATGGGGTTCTTGTAAGCTAAAACAAGGGTGGTTCTATGTATCTTGAACTTCCTAAGGAGAGGTAGACTATTCATGCAACAACTAATTCTACTGGAATATCTATATCTATTAACAACGGCTGTTAATTTTCAAATACAGGTTATGGAAGAAGCAAACAATGAATAGGGAGTTTGTGTCTTGCTTGTGGGATTCCTGTAAGCCTCTGGCTGACCTTTCAATATTGGATTAAGTGGAACTTTGCTGCGATTCAGGAAAGCTGTATTTTCATGTAGTGGATATTTATTTAGGGTTTTAATACAAGAAGACACAAAATTTCCATTCCGTCATCTTCACAGCATCATATCCCTCTGGATTTTCCTAATGACCTAAACGTTATCAAAAAAGACTCATCGCGAAAATAAAACTGCAGGTTTATGGAAAATTCGATTATGTCAACCAGCAGTCCCAGAATTTTAGTTGTGTGTGAAACTTGCATATGCAGTTTTACATTTTTTTTAAAAAAAAGTGTGTACTGTATCCAGAAGCGTTGGGTAGGTGGAAGAGATTTTAATTCAGCAGTCTATTCTACAGTCTTTGCAGGAGAACTCACACAACAAAGACTTCAATATGTCATTGCCAGAAACAGGCTCAAAGAGCAAACAATTGCAGACTATTGGAACAACAAAGCCAAGACACACACGGTGGAGAATGTCCAACTGTATAATGAAGTTTCCCTTACCCCGAGGCTACTGAGCTATTCAAGTTAACTATTCATTTATATTTTATAGACCACTCTTTCTTATTGGCTCAGAACAAAACAAAACAGGCGTTTCAATCTTCCATTCGTATTCTAAAAGGGCTCAAAATCTAATTAACGTAAGAAATTAAAGAGAGCAGAAGAAGGCTAATGAAAGTAAATGGTAAAGAAATCAAACACTGGATTTGTTACAAGAGGAACAGGATGCTTCATATTCCCCACCCTCCCCAGTTATACAACCTCCCCTCCCCTCTCCGCCACTAAAAAAAAGAGAGAGAAAGAATTCCACTTCTTCAGTTAGATTCCTAAAATTCTCTGAATTACACCTTTGCAGGAGATCTTTATAGAAGACAGAAAACTGCCCTGATCCTGTTCACCATCTCTTTTGCAATAAGGAGCAATCAAAGAAGGAAGGAAGGAAGGAAGGAAGGGAGGGAGA
>JANHZT010003217.1:30575-44058 GCA_032468215.1 Stegonotus admiraltiensis | reverse complement strand
GGCTATTGCTTAACGCATTGTAAGCTGCCCTGAGTCTCCGGAGAAGGGCGGCATATAAATAAAATCAAAAAAAAAAGCATGGTCTAGTGATTAAGGTCCTGACCAAAGACTGGGGAAGTCTTGGTTCAAATCTATTCTCAGCCATGGAAGCTGAGCAATTTTGGGCAAATCACTATCTCTCAGTTCAAATTACACCAGGGAAGGAAAAAGTGCTATGGATGCTCTTATTCTCCTGGAGGAAAGTTAGGATATATGCTTAGCAAATATTAATAATAATAAAGTAGAGGCCAAAAGCCTCATGTAGTCACATGCTTTACTGCACGACAGGCTAAGTCATTATTTAATAGGTCAATCTCCCTGAAAGAGCTATTGGGAAAAGGAATTATTTTTTATATGGATAGACCTTAGAGGTTTACATTCATCATAGTAAAAGCACATACCAGTATCCGGTTGAAAGGGACTTGGGCCAGGTACTGCCCCCCTGCCCTGTTCCGATGGTAAGCCATGATGAGGGCTGCTGCCATTTGTGGCAGGGAAAGATGCTGTCCGTAGCTGAACTGGCTCCATTGGATCACAGAATTCAAATGAGGACCGTCCGGTTTGCATTCCCTGCCCACCATTAACAGCTAGAACAGAAAGGTTCAGTTCAGAGAGCAGCACAGAACTTCCCTGTTTCGGTCAACCAAAGATACTACCAGCAGTGATATTAGATAGAGAAGGTCAAGGTTGTATAAATTGGCATTGGAGCCACACTTGTGGTCTTGACCTTTCCAAATCTTTTTTCACATAAAGAAAAATGTTAATTAAAAAAAACACTTTAAAACCCACAGTGCAAAATCACATAGCTACTGAAAATGACCATTACTGTCTTCTGGTAATGTACCTACTGCCTGGAATTCCTATACAAACCATCAGAGGGCTCTCTTTCCCACTCAACAATTAATAAAAATTCCTTTGCTTTAATCAAAGGAATTATCAAACCCCATATTTTCAGTGTACATTATAACCCAGGGATAGATTTATACCACAAGCTGAACCTAGTTGGAAGGAAAACTCTAACAGCAAAAATGTGAATTTTTTCCCTCAGCTTCTTTTTTACATTCTTAAATATTAATTAGCTGTTTCAGAAAAGAGATTGAGAAAAATTAGTACTGAATAATGTTAATGTTAAAACCTGAATAGTAAAAGTTACTTACTCTCAATTGGTAAGAAAGCCTTCCAATTGTATTCTATAAAAAGTGTATGAAATACGTAAATCCAAATTTCATTTTTAAAATGTTACAAAATGTATCAGAGGTTTAATTGAAGTCAGAGATGTTCTTATCTAGCTCTAACCTCAGAAAAATGTTTCAACTTCAATCCTATAACCATGTTTGCAATTATGTTCTTGGGATTCAAAAAACTAAACAGATAATTCTCTATTTATAAAGCATTTGCAAACTTATAAATAATACAGGATGATTCTGTCAGGTAGAAAATAACTGTTAACCCAAAGGTTTGCATGCTCTTTACAAATAACAAGAATAATGTTAATAAGAAGAACAACAATACCCTGTTTCCCCTAAAATAAGGCATCCCCTGATAATACGCCCAATCGGGCTATTGAGGGCATGCGCTAAAATAAGCCTCCCCCCCAAAAAATAAGCCCTCCCTGAAAATATTTAAACGCATGCGCAGCCGGTCCCCGCCATTTCCTCTGGTTAGGGTTAGGGAGGCAGAGCTGGAAATCAGGTAAGACGGCAAGAGGAGCCCCAACTTGCTCCACGTGCCCCAAAGTAATAAGACATCCCCGAAAATAAGGCCAAGCTTATTTTGGGGTTCAAAAAATATAGGACAGGGTCTAATTTTCGGGAAACACAGTACTTATTGCATTTCAGCTTGTAATACTAATTATCTGGGACTCATAGTCTTAATTATCTAACAAAAAACCCCTTTATCTCTCAAAATGAATGAATCCCATTATAAAAACCATTGTAGATTTTTTATTAGTTTTTAAAAGTTGGGTTTTCCAAAGCTTCACATGGAGTAAAGCCCTCAGTGCATTTTATGCCTGAGCTGCATGTTACTATATTTGCATCATGAAACTGTCAAACAAAGGACAGTAGAAATGGTTAGTTAAGACAACCAAGAGGTGAACAGCTTTTTCAAACTACCTTGTAATTTCTGCAGTTAGGGGAAAGCAAAAACTGCTGTTTGACATGTGCCTTGTCCCTGAGCACTATGGTTCATAAAATTTATTTCTCCTAATGTAGCATCCTGTCTTTTCTTTCTACAGCTAGCAATAAAGCCCACTGCTAGTGTATCTCGATAAGTGTATGGAATAAATAAGTATGAAATCCAGCAAACAGTTACTTCTTGTGACAGGCTTTTTATATATTTTACTGGTTTAGTTATAAGGCACTATAAAATTGAACACAAAGAAGTCACCCAGCCAAGATTTTGCTCAATACAGGCTTTCAACATTTCCTTGGTTGCTAATGGCAAAGTAAGGATCACTTCTAGGTCATCAAGCAATTTAGCATTACCAAATTTATTTTTTGCTGCTCTCTTGCGCTCTCTCTCTCTCCATTTTAAAGAGCATAAATGATTATTAAAAGCTAGCCAGCCAACTAGCAAAACAGCCTAGTAATATACTGCATGTCCAAGAGCTTCATAAACTTACTAAGTCATTTTATTTTATTTCAGTCCTTTGGGTCAGACATGAGTTATGGTGACTACATGGATAAGTCAATGCAGTTTTCTTGGCAACACTTTCAGAAGTGGTTTACCACTGCCTTCTTCCTATGGCTGAGATGGAATAATTGGTCTAAAGTCACTCAGCTGGCTTCCATGCCTACGACAGGATTGTATCACACAGACTCCCAGCTTCCAGTCCAATTCCTTTTACCGCTATATTAAATGTGTTTTAAATAATTTATCTGCCATATAACTGGAAGGCCAGTGGTCTTTACCCTAAAGCCAACACAAGCTAAGTTCAATACTAGGATGAAGTGTCCTGGGCAGACCCATAGCTTGTTATGCTAGCTGTCTAAAAAATAAAAAAGGAACCTTGAAGTCCCTCAGTCTCTCAGTCCCTCAGTATCAGGCGTAATACTTCCACAG
The DNA here is from genome assembly GCA_032468215.1 of Stegonotus admiraltiensis. Classification (NCBI taxonomy): domain Eukaryota; kingdom Metazoa; phylum Chordata; class Lepidosauria; order Squamata; family Colubridae; genus Stegonotus; species Stegonotus admiraltiensis. The sequence continues at coordinate 40,956 of JANHZT010003217.1, read as the reverse complement.
CTAATGATATTAATAAGCTGTCTCTGAACACTGAAGTTCCAAACTGCCATGATGACCTAACAACGCAAATAAATTGTCAGAGTTCTGAAAACTGATCATTAATTTAATCATCTCCTTCTCCCCAGAGCAATTGGATGTTAATGATTTGAGGGCTACCATTACTTAGTTAAGGTTTTTAAATCTTATTAATGGCAGTTTTCTGAGTATTTTATATGTTTATGATTTGGCTGCTAATTGCCTTGAGTCTACAGAAATAAGAACCATACAAACATCTGTACATATAAAACATAGGAAAACAATACAGAAAGTTCTGTAAACCTATTATGGATAATGGAAATATTTCTTTCTGAACCTTAGGACTTAAAGATTAAACTCACATTTAATATTGCACAACTGGGATCTTGAAGAAGAGAAACTATTTAGAAAGTTTTGAGAGAATTTGGCTGAGAATTTAGAAGGTAGCTTAAAAATGTCAAATATGGGCTAAGCAGTGTCATGGCACACACTGCATGAGAAGTTAATGGACTACTTAATAGCTGGCAAAACTATGGATTAAGCACTTTGACTTGTGCCAATTTAGCACACGTTGACCTGAATTAAAATGTCATTTCAGTTTGGTTGCATGAACTGATTTTTCTGTGGAACACAAGGGCTTCATAACAAGCAATTCATTTTCTCCTGATAATTCTACAACAGGGTTGAGGATGAAGAAGAATTGATGGAATATGTTGCTTCCAGAAAAACAGTCCCCATAAAAGAACAACCAAGTAAGATTACATAGGTGCATTGACCTTTCTAATCAAACTATCCACATTGTATATGTGACCAAATAAATGTTTGCTTCTCCATTATTATAAATACCGGTACATCTTTAAATGAACTATTGCTGTTTCAGCATCTTAATATGACCTGAGTTTTAGTCAGTACCTGATACTTCCCAAACATACCGTACCTCAAGAATCAACCTTATTGTCTTGAAAATGCAACTTTGAAATCCCATGGAAAAACAAAATGGTCCAGCTTAAACATTATCAAAACAAATTTGATTTTAACAAACAAATAGAGATGATTATTGGATTTAGAAAGAAACTTCATTTTTAATCAACACCTAGACATCTTAAGCACATGCAATGCTGGACTACAGTTTATCAACCACAGGAAACACTACTAAGAATATATTTAAAAGACTCAGAAGTACATACAGCTCATCCCAGTAGGAGTTCTTGCAGCAGTACTGGGCTGAAGGGAGGGGCTCAGGATCTCTGACTTGATAGTAATGCCACCACTTTCAGTTGTCTCTGACCCACACAAGCCTGGTGGCAACGGGGCTGACTTTTCCAGCGGAGGCAGCATCTGCTCAAGATCAGATGCAAACTGAAGGGAGAAAGCAAGATCATAAGTCAGCTAGTGAGCCTTTGACGGGTAACCAAAATAAGAGGTGTGTTTTTTTAAATGCTAGTCCTTTTGCTTGGGTTTGGTACTGCAATGGTTTCTTGTTTCATATTGCTATACTTCACTGCTAGCAGACACTTAACAAAAGTGGAACCCTATTTGCAACTAAAGCACCGAAGAAATGAGACAACCCAGGCAAAAACGTAAATGTGATAGAAAAATGTATTTCATTATTTGCACGGGGAAAGAGAAAATGCTGTTGTTTAAAGCACTATCTACATTAGGGCCAGCCTTGCCTGCTCCATCTTCCTCTGTTATAGCCAGATGGGAAAGTGTCAAAGCAGCGAAATACACACACAAATACACATATTTTTAAATTTTTTATAAAAACCTCTGGGGCACTTTGTGGTGGTGGGCCAAGCTGTGCTTAAAAAGAGACTGTGCTTCTACCCTTGTTGGGTGGGGCTGAGGGGGGCCACTCAGGAATTGGTACAAAGTCCATCATGTGAACCACCAGGAATGGGGTGAAACCGGTACTGCTTTGCACCGCATTGTTGTAGGCCACCTCCACAAATGGGAGGAGGTCTGCCCAATTCTTCTGTTGATAGTTGACATAGCACCGCAGATACCCCTTCACCATAGCATTTGTCCGTTCGACCGCCCCATTTGTGCTGGGGTGGAATGCTATGCTGAGGCCTGCTTGACATTCCCCCAAACTCCCCTCAGGTTATCCATCCACTCCACTCAGCTTTTTAAGTAGGCTCAAAGTGTTGTTTTAGTGGGATGCTCTGGATTAGTAATCTGAACCTTGATCTATGTGTGTGTGTGTGCGCGCGCGCGCGCACGCATTCAGAAACACTTCAAGGATGAAATTACTGGCAATGTGAAATAAAGGTACTTTATGCAGAAATGGCTGGACTTTGAAAAAGTTGATAGGAAAATGCCTGAAAAGCTGACAGTTTCACCTAATTCATAGAAACTCTTTAAGAATTAGGAGCCAGTTGAATAAACATAGCTATGTGCCACTCTCCTCAGAAATGCATGCATATACATTTTGAAATTTATTGATTGATTAAACAAATGCATATGGCCACTGAATTCACACACAATGACTTTGGCAGGCTTACAACATTAAACAATCCAAAGTATAAAACCCATACAATCTGCCCCCACCCCAGGTAACAGCAACAAATGCAATCATATCAACCACTTGATTGGCTCCGTGTTAATCTGAGGTCCCCAAGCCTGCAGTTAGAACCATTTCTTCACAGCCTTCCAAAGATAACAAGGCTGTCAAATTAAAATTGGTGCATATTTCTCTAGCAGGATCAGGGCCAAGTCAATATGAGCCATTCAGGAGCCTTCATCTGTCTCTAAACTCTATTCCTACTGAAACCCAACACTATATGCTGATGTTGCTAGACTTTCAAAAATCACATAAAGGTGTAGTTATTTGTCCAGGAATATTGAGTGTTAGGCTGTTCTGTTTAGTTTTGCTGTGGTAGCATTTATTGGTTTCATAATATCTCAGCTTATTTTGATATGTAAGCCTTATAAATGAAATGTGTGCTTAGTGATAGTTCTGATAAATAAATTCACAAAGAATGTAACAAAGCCCTAATAATTTCAGTTTTTTTAAAGAAAAAGGCTATTCCAGAGAGGCAATTTAAATATGAGAACTGATGGAATTCTCAGATCTAAACATAGGGTTTTGTAGGCATGACCCTTTACAATAAGAAGACCTCATATTGATAACCTGAAAACTCCAGGTAGGGCTGGGAAAAAAACAACTGCTTGCAAGGTGGGGAATAACATGGGTTATAACACTTCCTCCACAATCCAGCACTTTCCTAGTTGTACTCTTCCACCCAAGACCTTTTCATTATCTCCAGTCTAGAGGGAAATTTAAACTACCCTGATCATTAGCTTAGAGCCTGCTGGTCCCTTAAAACTCAGATAAAAATTTTGTGATTATAAAAATCATGTCCTATAAATTTATTCAATATTGATATCTGTGGACCCATATCAGCTACAAATATACATTGGTTATGCTGTTGGTCATTAGCAGATGTAAATTAAGAATTTCAGGTTCTAATTATTCAATGTATTAGCACCCAATCTGAAAATGTAATACGCTTAATTAAGTCAGTTTATAATTGTTACAAAACATTATTACATTTGTAAAATGAAAGATAAAAACTACTATTTAGAAGAAGAGAGAAGGAAAAAGAAGGAAATAAAAATAAAATCAAAAGTGCAAAAAAATGTAAAGAAATGACTTCCAATTTTTAAAAAGCAATTATAAGTATAAATATAAATTAACTTCTTACTCTACCTTTACAGTATTGCTTACATTTGGTCATAATCTAATTTTTCTAATTATCAAACTTATGTATCATAAATTCATTTTTTTCCGTTTCATGCAAAAAACTCAATGAGGGATTTCCAATCAGCATTAAACTTAGACAATATCTAATCTCTAATTAAAGCTGTCAATTTGGCCATCTCAGCAATATCCATCATTTTCATCATCCACTCTTCCATTGGGGATTTTAAAAAAAATGAGCTTACAAATTAAAACTGTATTTCTAAAGCAAGTGATTTACTTGATTTTCAGATGTGGCTTACCTGAGAGATATGAGGAATACTACTATCCTATCCTATATTACAGGAACTGCAATCTTCAATAACTACTCATATTTATCAAACATTATAAAAATCTGGACATACTTTTGCATTCTTCAGCACCATCTCCTCATGCGAAACAGAGCCAAATCAAGAATTTTTACACGCTCCAAGCAGCTGAGAACCCCATGTGCCAAAAATCTCTGAACCTTGGGTAACTCTCAGTTACCAGGGAGCTTGAGTGTTGCCCCAAAATATACTGGCAATGTAAAAATCTGCAGTTACTCATCCTGCCATCTAAGGCTGCAGTGGAAGCTTTCTTTTCGGGTCTGCACACGACTAGAGAGGGACCTTGAAATAGGGGAGCTTAGTCTCATTCATTTAAATTCAAGATTCTCCCCTTTCCACTCTTTGCAAAGATTTAAATCTTTCTAAACATTAACATTCAATCTTTCTCTATGTATGTTTTCAGGCACAATAGGGAAACTACATAAAGAAGATCCTGTTTGCTTAAATTATTCAATTCGTTACAGAAACTACATCTAAAATACATGATTACCATCCAGAAGTTTCATCTAGAAGCCATTTCTGTTTGTAGTATATTGTGTTAAAGCCATTGTCTCCACTGAACCACAACGTGTATTGTTTTAATTTTGACTTTGGAATGGAAAGTTTATTTGACAGAAGCCCCACTCCTCAATCAAAGGTATGGCAGTCATTTTAGCCAGGCTCAAGACAGCATAAGGTTACTGATTATTGGCAAATTATAATTTGTGTGCAGCCCACAATTCCGGTCTTTTCATCTGAAACACTACATGATCTAAAGATCCAAGGGTGGGCATGGTGACAAGAATTCCCAACTGTTCACAGTCCCCAACACTGGCATTTCGAGACACACCTGCCTCTGATACAGCAGGTAAATAATAAGTCAATAACTCAAGCTATCATGACTTGTAGCCATTTAAAAAAACATTTTTTTATTCATTTATTTCACCTTTACAAACTTACACACTGATGGCCAAGGCTCTGTCTTGTTACCAATATGCTGATTATATTACACACTTCACAAACTTGAACCTTCACATTTTGAGCTGCAATAATTATCGGGATCTCAAACTCATACTAACTAACTGAAGTGTAAGAAAAGGGGCGTGTGCTAATATGAATGCCCCCAGTCCATCTCCCATTTTGTCAAGTGTGGATAGGCAGAGTACATGAACTTCACTCATCTGAAGAAAATCCTGGGATTGTACCAGTAAATATGATCGAAACAGGTGTTGTGTGCAGCCAACCCATAAACCAAAAAGAAGAACATTTGATACTGACTGGCAAGAATGCTCAGCAATAGAAATCATATTATAGGAGTTAAATTAAGCTATTAAAAAAAACCCAGGACAGATTTTGATGGGAGAATCTGATTACTGCACTTTTGTTTCAGGGACAGAAATGTTGACCACACAGCTTTCTCTGGTGTTACTCAATTTCTTTCTTTCCACTTGCATAAGTTAAGAGGCTTTCCCATACAAACTTTCAGCTTCCTACTCAAGAATATATTGCTCCTACTCAACAACTACTTCATTTCAATAGCAGGTAAATCTTTTAAGAATAAGGAAGGTCAGTCGGTTCATCTGTATTCTCATCTTTGCAGTTTCCACAAATTATCCAGGCCTACTAGCACCCACAAGGACAGTCCAAAGACTGATTAAGACACAAATAAACTAAACTACTGTATTCTGATGGGAAAAGCCTTAAGGAAAGGAATAAAAATCTAGAGATTCCTTTGAGAGATATAATTGCTTAGAAGCCTTGGTGGTGCAGTGGTTAGAATGCAGTATTGCAGGCTAATTCTGCTGATTGTCAGGGGTTCGATCCTGACCGGCTAAAAGTTGACTCAGCCTTCCATCCTTCCAAGGTCGGTAAAATGAAGACCCAGATTGTTGGGGGCAATATGTTGACTCCGTAAACCACTTAAAGAGGGGTGTAAAGCACTGTGAAGTGATATATAAGTCTAAGTGCTATTGCTATTACTATTGTTTATTCTAGCCATTTAAACTCTGGTTTTAAAAACAGATGCTTCCTAAAACATGTTGGAGCTTGCTAGGAAAGTAAGAACACTGTTTCATTTTCCAGACCAAACTTGCAGAGAACTTATGTTCATAATATGGGTGTTACAGTCTCTATATTTTTTGTGTGTAGGAGGTCTTTGCCAGAGTTCTGAAATACATATTACAGTACTATATTCTTCCTCATTTTACAGATATCATTTGGGCCTGACATAATCTGTGATTCCTTGCCAAACTGGGTACTTTGGAATATATCAACCTTTTCCTTAGAGTTCAGTAAATTGCTGAATTTTAGCCAAGGAGAATCATAAATTAGCAGCAGCAGCAGAAAATAAATTTCATAAGAAATGGAAAATGTATTGTTAACAGAAAAGTAGTTTGAGCTAAAAACTCACCTGTCCCTGTGGCTGTAGCTTCACCTCCTCTTGAGTAGAGGGCTTAGGCGGTGGTGCCACAGGTGCATTACAAGGGTCCAATTGCTCTGGGTTTTCTTTCACCTTCACATCCTCCAGGCTCAAGGAAGGGTTAGATGCTAGTTCTTTATCATCCTGGTCAAGCAGATAGCGAAGGAGTTGATGGTCCTTTAAATCCTTCTTCTTCATAGCATCTGCTTCCAGCCTGATGTCCGGAGTTCCTGGAGCCTGGCTCTGCGGTGTAACAGCAGTAGCTGTACCACCAGGCATTCCATCTTTCTTATCGTGCTCCATGGACAGGGTGGCAATATCAGAAGGACTGCCCTCCTGGAGGAGCCGATGTAAGATCTTATGCCTCTCTGTGAGGGAACTGTGGGAGGAAGGGCATGCACTGCCCACAGGGTTCCCAGAAGCTGGGGTCCCCGATGCGCCTGTACAAGACAAGGGCTCTTTGCAACTGGTATCTGCATCCACGTGCCGTAACTGCTCTTGGGCCGTGGAAGCCAAGAGCTGGACTAGTTTGTGGCTGGTCGCCTGCAAACACTTGCTGTCACCCTCTGAGAGTCTGTCACTGCCATGCAGCAAGCTAGAATCCAAGGGCTTGCTGTCATTGGAGCTGTTGTCAGAGTGGGTCATGCTGCAAAGAATGGACGACATCTCCTTGCTGTCTTTTGGCTCTGTTTTCACAGGTGGCATGTTCATTCTGCTGGGGGAGTTCTGATTGCTCAACTGACGCAGGACAGGAGGGGGTGTGGAGTAGCCCACTGGAGGGCTAGGCCCATCAGTCAATCCCTGCATGGAGTTTAATGGGGTGCCTGGATATGGCCTGTTGCTGACAGCACTGCTGCCACCGCAACTGCCCACCATGCCCACTGGGGAGTGTGTGTGGGGCATAGTAGGAGAGAATGGGTTGCTTGGCATTCTGGGCCGATGCACAAGTCCAGGGCTTATTCGATGTCTCGGAGACATAAACTGTGGCGGGGTGACCCCAGGACTGTTCATTGGAGAGCTACTGATGTTTATAGCATGGGTACTGTTCGGAGGACCAGCTTGTCCCTGGCTTAAGGCAACATTAGCTCCCATCTGGCTTCCAGGTGAACATCCGTAATTGGTTTGGGTGGTAGCAGCGTTGCTATTGCCATGCAGGCTGGATCCTGATGGGTGGTTTGTGTTGGCTGTTAACATGCTACCATTGGAGGGAGGGAGAGGTGTTGGCAGGGGTACACCCTGTCCTGGAGAGATGCTGGGGTTGAGTGAGGGACTGACACGGGGAAGAGGCATTGCAGAATTAGTGTTCTCTTGAGGCGACAGGGCACTGTGTTCTCTGGATCAAGAAAAAAAAATGCAGTTGGTGGAAAAAGGAAATACAATCCCCCACCCATGTCAGAAGAACTTGATTAGTTTATGCTGTGCCCTTTCAGAGGAGGGAGTGCAAAAATGCTGTGTACCTGCAAAAGATTTTATTTATATACATATATACATACATATATGCAGTGTGTCTACACAGACACACACATAGAGCATACATACATAGTGTGTGTGTTTGTGTTTGTGTGTGTGTGTGTGTGTGTTTGTGGGTAGGAAGGAAAAGTAAAGTTTTGCTGACTTCTTTTGAGAGATGAAATAAAAAATGGCTACTATTATATATGTATTTTTTTTATGCATGGGCCTGGCTACCATGAGAAATATTCCAAAGGGGCTCCAATTCAGGAATCAAAAGCCCAAACATAAACCTCCCCCTTATTCATTGTCCTGTTCCTCGAAAAGTGAAGGAAAGCCTTCAAAACATTCAGGTCTCGACTTCTGTTCAGGATGGTATCAAAGCCAGAACTATTCTTGGTAGGTTTCATTGACATCCAAGTCCTCTCACCCTGCCAAAACTGTTCATGTCAGCTTTGACTCCCAGCCATAAAATAATGGCCATTCTTTGAGTTGCAACCTTCCATCCACAAACTGTAGCTCCCTCTCCATTAAATAACATGCATCTGGGCCCTACAGTCCTTCAAATAGCTCTGGGAGTAGTTATTTTTCAAGGATGTAAACTAGCTAGGTCAAATAATTGCATAAAAAGAAATTAGTATATCAAATTAGCAGCATGTGAAGGCAATTAAGAACGTGTCAATGTGCAAATTCATCTTAACAAAATAAAGGAAAATATGCAGCAAGTTGAAAAAGATTGAACTAATGATGGAACTGGGCAGAAAAATGGCCTGGCAGATCTTAATCCTAGATCCGGAAGGTTTGTGTTATTCTTGTATAAATTTTTATACAAAACATGTAATTGTTTGCATTTGTACTTCTACAAGGTTTCTACAGAGTAATAATCTTTCCATATCAGAACTTGAAAGTAAAGCACTAAGAATGAATGCAGGAAATATTTCATGGTTTGGACCTCCTTCTTATGCAATCATTTGGGGGGGGGTGCGGGGGAGGCTGGTGCAGGCACTCCCTTAAGGCAGGCAATGAACCTGCAAAAACCTCCATGGCTGACTAGCAAGCAACAAGCAAGCACAAATCACTGTTAAATTTCATAAATTCAATTGGCTATTCCTATCAGTGATTATCAGAAAGCCCAGTGCCTGATCTTTCCTTTGTGATTTTTCTGGGAAAACTGAAAGCAGAGAAGGCAGTAAGATATTCTTCAAGCCAGCTTTCTCAGACGTTTAACCAGAAGTATAGTCTAGCCAGTCTGTTTCAAATCACACAAGACAGATGTTAATTCCACCCCCCCTACAAAATTCATCCAGTGAGATAGGATGCCCACACAGATTTACTGTCCTGCTAACACTTGGCCAAGTCAAGTGTTAAAGAAGGGGTGGTTCTCAGCACAGCCTGTTGGCCTGCAGTCTCCAATGCTCTTGTGGTTGCTGCCTTGGCAGCCAACACTGCCTTCATCTTTGCCTACTTTCTCCTGCAACTCTCCTCTAGCAGCTGCAATTTTGAGACCTGTCACAGACTTTTCCGGAATGGGACAACTTGCCACAGCCAACTCACTGCAGGACAACTCGCCACGGGACAATTCAACAATTCAATTTAATTATTTAAAATAATTAAAAAATATTTTTTAATTTTTGCCATTCACATTTCATTTTTTCTTCCTTTTTTTGCATCATTGGTTTAATTATTTTATTCTACAATTTCTTTGATATTGGTGTAACTTTTGTCCCGCAGCGAGTTGGCTGTGGCAAGTTGGTCATGGCAAGTTGTCCTAGACAAGCCTCTTCTGCAGCAGGCAGAAGCAGTGATCCCACTCTTCCTCTCACAAACACTATCACTGCCACTGGCCATATCCTCAGATCACAGCTCTCTCTTGCCACAGAAAGCCCAGAGACTGCTGCTGCTAGTATCACCACCTCCATTCAGTTTCTTTTTTCAACTTAGGGATGATGAGATAGAAAGAGGACCAGCTGTTGACTAATTTACACAAATACCCCTAGGTTCAATATCCTTATGGTTTTTCTTCTACTTAAAGTGATGCAAAATCACTCTCAAAACTTATAAAAGGCTTGTTCATACACTGCAACTTCTCAGATAGAGGAGAGTTGAAAAAGGGTTCACAGATGTGGCTTCCACAGGTGCAACTACCTATTTTTTTTAGGCTCAGTGTGTTCTAGACAAAGATTGTTCTTTGTAATCATCTAGCTTTAATTATCAAATTTTATAGATATTCTTATACATAATCATCTTTCTCATGCTTTTCCATATCTTCCCTTACCTGTCTTGGTTTTGCATTCACATGGTATTATAGAGGAAAGAACAGCATAGGCACACAGTATTTTTTCACTGTTGATGTTTGCAAGCCTTCCATGCAGAAGCACTCATATCAATAAAAACAAAAAGCATACATACATACATACATACATACATACATACATACATACATATAGG
>JANHZT010003216.1:113811-127534 GCA_032468215.1 Stegonotus admiraltiensis | reverse complement strand
AGTTGAAGTCCACAGGGTGTGAAAGAGCCAAGTTTGCCTACCACTGTTTTAGAGTGTTTATAGGTGGTGCTGCTGTTGTTCAAAAGATGCCTGGAAACTAGCATGTGAAGTATGCTTCAGCTGAGGGGTCCATCATCACTTAGCATTGATGATGTTACGTAGTTAGGGTAATGAAATGTCTGCAAAAAAAAAGAAAGAAAGAAAGAAAGAAAGAAAGAAAGAAAGAAAGAATCAAACAAGCTCAGAGAGCACCAAGGACCCCTCATTTCAACCCTGAGCTACAAATATTCTCCTTTATAGGTATGCTTGAACATCATTGTTATCTCCAAGAGATAACAAAGCTTGCAGACATTCTTAGAAAAAGAAAATGTCGCTTTCCCCCTTACCTAGAAAAAAGATGGAAAGAAGTTGAGAGGATTTGGATGCAAAGGTACGTGTGTATGGGGGATAGTGTGTCTATCTTACCAATTAGCCTTTTGGTAAATGAATGTGTTTTGAACTGTCCATGAAAACTCTGTCCTAAATGAAATTCCTGTCCAAGGTCATCATCTTTTCTCCTTAATGTTGTGAGAAAATGAAGAGAAATAATCATAGGGCAATGCAGCCAGATTGCAAATAAAACACATCCCGAATGACCATAATATTCTGTAAAATGAGAATATGAGGCAGATGAATTTGTTCTGTTCTATGTAATCCCTTAGCTGATAAAAGAATGGCTTTTTATAAATGGGGTTATAAAGTTATTAAAGAAAAGTTTTTAAGCAGTAAAAAGGTGAAGAAAGAAAAAGGGAAATAAAATGCACCATTGTGAATAACCAGAGCAGAGTGCTGGATTAGACTGGCCTGATTTAACACCATAATCTTTGGGTAATTTCATTTAACAGGTTTTTCTAGCAGCACTGCATGGAATCTCTCAAACTAACAAAATGGATGTAAAACTCCTGCTAAGACTGTTGGTTCACTGGACATTGGGACAAAAACCTTCATCAAACGTTTTAGTATTTGAAAAAAAATACAGTTAGTTTTAAATGTATTTTAATCATGCTTTACTGAAAGGATTCTTTTACTGGAGAGGGTAGGAAAGGACATGTCACAATTCTTTTGTACTCAAAGTCGGAATTTTGAATATAACTAAGACTGCAAATCAAATTTGCCTCTCAGTGGCACAAGGATACTATTCCAAAATATTGTGTTATTTAAAGTATGTTGCAGTATATTGTTTTGAACCAATCGGGCTTTTGAGCACATGACAATAAGCTTATTTCAGAATATATATATATTCCAAATGTTTATATTTTTGCATTAAACTCTTATATCAAAATTGTCAGTAACATTTTGCATTTGTTTTGATTAAAGCAAAATGTATTTCATGGAATGGAGTTTTAACACAAAAGAATCAGAGATAACTTGGCTGAATATTTTTATCCATGATTTTAGAATAGAATAGAGCTGGAAGGGACATTGGAGGACTTCTAGTCCAGCCTCCTGCTCAAGCAGGAGAAGCTATACCATTTCAGATAAGTGACTGTCTAGCCTCTTCTTAAAAATCTCCAGTGATGGAGCACCCACAATTTCTGAAGGCAAGCTGTTCCACTGGTTAATTGTCCACACAGGACGTTTCTCCTTAATTCCAGGTTGCTTCTCTCCTTGATTAGTTTCCAACCATTGTTTCTTGTCCTGCCCTCTGGTGCTTTGGAGAATAATTTGACCCCCTCTTATTTGTGACAGCCCCTCAAATACTGGAAATTTCACTTATGTTTATTTTAGCCTTCAACCAGCATAAAGGTTATAATACATACTGGATATTAATCCAGCAATTTTAAATACTGGATGTTAGTTGATTTAAATACATTTACTCCAAAATACCAATAGCAGGGGTGAAATTCAGCCGGTTCTATCCAGAGCGGGTGAACCAGTAGCGGTGGCTGTGGGAGGCTCCGCCCACCTGCACGGATGTCATGACATCGCTTTTTTGTGACAATTTTAAGCCTCTGCGCATGCACGGTGCGCGCTCATTTGCAAACCGGTAGGGAAGGTAAGTGAATTTCACCCCTGATCTATAGACTAAAAAAAGAGAGAGACATGTTAATCTATTGTGGCAAAATATTTCCAACTAAAAACTATTAGAGGGCATAAGCTTTTGTGCGTACAGTTCTCTTCATTAGACGCACAGTTGTAAACTTTAATTTGAGATGAAGGCTGGAGAGGAAGGGGGGGGGAAGATAAGATGGACATGCAGATGCACGTTACATGTGAGATAGATTACAAGTACCTTATCAATTAACAATTGTACATATAATTCTCAGTTAGTGACCGCAATTGGGATCAGCAACTCTAAGTAAAGTGGATGCTAAGCAAAGCATGATATGATCATGACAATTTATGACTTTAAGCAAATCACCTGCAATCATTAAGCAAGACATCCCGTGACTCTAACTGGTGATTTTATTGGGGGTTTTTCCCATTGACTCTGCTTGCCAGTAGCTGGCTGGGAAATGAGCAAAAGGGATCACATCATTGCAGAACACTGGCCTAAGTGTTCCTAAGTGCAGGGACTAGTTGTAAGGTACATTTTCAGTGGTCTCTGAAAGTTGCTAACAGGGGAATTGTTAAGCAAGATCTACCTATAATGCATTAAAAATCCACTGTTCGTTGTGACTTCCTTAATGATAAGAAATTTATGTAGCTTGTTACATATGTTTACTTCAAGGCTTTGCTTTACAAAGAAGCTTAGTGAAGTGAGTTTGCAGAGGTCTCTAACACCAGATATAGATTACATGTTTTCAGCCAGGGAACACAAACAAGAAATAGCAATTAGCAATAGCACTTACTTATATACTGCTTCATAGTGCTTTACAGTCCTTTCTAGGCTGTTTACAGAGTCAGAATATTGCCTCCAACAATCTGGGTCTTCATTTTACTGACCTCTGAAGGATGGAAGGCTGAGTCAACTTTGAGCTGATCAGGATTGAATTCCTAGCTATGGGCAGAGTCAGCCTGCAATACTGCATTCTAACCACGGTTCTTGAAAGTTGAAAATTTAAATAGTAATGTATTCAAATATAAACATCCTGGATTAAATCGTTATGAGTGCAAATTTTATATAGAAGTAAGTGATTATGCTACAGTATAAAGTTTCTGCAATTAATTTGTTAAAAGGATGGAATGGTTAGAGCCAAATAAGGCTTAAAAAACAAGGAGAAAATATCCCTTTGTGCAGGAAGCAGATCCTATCAACACATCAAAAGACACTGAGACAACTAGGAACAGATGAGGGAAAAGAGATGCTAATGTGGCCTAGCCACAACGCAGGTGTGACTTACAGCTTATCACACAAGGACAAGGGACAGCCTGCTCTTTAAAATACAAATGTGCTTGATATATTATTTCAGAAGGAAAAATAGAGCACTTCTATTTTTTTCTGACCAATTTGTTGCACACTGAATTCCCCTTTTAGCTCCAGAGACTTTTCTTAGTAATAAGTCTCATTTCTACAAAGTGTGATAGGACAAAGCAGCACATTCATAGACTGAGAGCCTACTCACCTTTAATCAAACTTTAATCAAATTGGATCAATAGATTGTTCTTCATCAACCAGGGAAATCATGGAAATACGTATAATTTTCTTGTGAACTCAATAAATGCTCCTACTCTCATTACAAGTTAACTGATAAAATTCAGCAAAAAAGAAATTTTGCTGGTCTATGACAGTAATAAAGATTTGATTTGATTTTTTCAAGTTTCTTTTAAAGTTTTTTGTGAGAGGATCTATGGGTGCAATTAAATCATGCTAGGCTTAAGAGAACTAACTTAAGCTTAACCTTTGAATGGCCATCAGGCTTTGGAATAAGACCTGTTTATTTTGGAAAGGAGAGGTAAAAAAAAAAGATGGCAGTTGCAACAGTGAGATTTGAAGCTCTGCCTAATTTTTATATGTGCTCTCAGATATCTTGCCAGCCCAATAATTCAGCCTGGGTCTTTTTTGTGAGTGTTCCTTTGCTAGATAGTTCTTAAAGAAAGAATATCAAAATGTGATGCAATGTTAACATCCTTCTTTAAAAAAAATAAGTCAACGTTGAATTCCTTTTACTTCTGACAATCTTAATCTCTGGTCCATTCAAATAATGTCACAGCACTTGAGTTCTTTTCATTTCTTTTCTACACCTTCTCACAAGATTCACAAACCTCCTTTGTAAATTCAACATCAAAGAATTATCCAGGTCATTTTCTTGGTTTATTAGTTCTAAGTTCATTTTTTATTTTTAAAGCATCAACCATTTTTTTGTATGTCCAATGAAATCTTTTTTGATATTGTTCTTGTAGCCTTTCATCTGTAGATCCACTTTTTCAACTCTGTCTCAGTCTTCTCAGATTAAAACTTGTCAGATAAAATGTGTTCCTCTTCTACCATTTCTTCCAAAACATCTTTTGGAGACAGACAAATTTTGCTATTGACAATGTTGTAATTAATGTCTAACTTCAGTTTTCAAACATTTCTTTCAATATTTTCATTGTTATAATATTTTGCATCAATTTTAGCTGTTAATCAGCTTTATGTATTTTTCTCCTTCAATTAAAATCTTTAATTCCCAGTAGTGCCCAAATTTTGAAATTGTTTATTTCTTTTCTGTTCAAAATAAATCAACTTTCCCATAGGAAGGAGTCTTTTAATTCCAAAATATTATTTCAAATTTAGCTGTACTCTTAAGATACTTACAATTTTCTAAAAACAAATTCTTAATTAGTCTTTTGATGTTTATTTCATTTTTTTTATTCTTAAACTTGAATTTAAAATTTTATTTCATTAAGGATTGAAGCCAAGCTTACTCGATGTTTTCAGACTTGTCAACCCAAAGTTTTCTTAAGTGCTGAAAAATAGTTAAAAAGCAATTTCTGAATGTGATTAGAAAAGGAGGTATGAAATACAAGATAAGGAAGAAACAGAATATTACATGGTATGGGATAAATGGTATGAATGGTTAAAGGAGAGGTATAAAGGGCAAGGAAAGATTAAATGAGGAAGAAACAGGAGTTTGAATATAGTAACAAATATGTAGAAAGTGAACGGACACAAAATGCATGATTGTGATTTAGTACATTGATATTTTCATATGTATAAATAAATATTAGAATCACATGTATAGATAATAAATAGAAAAAGGGAGAAAAATGGATATATAAGAAATGAAAACTGATGTGGAAATGTTGGAAGGAAGAACGTTGTAAAAATTTCATTTTTTTGTTTTTAAAAAAACTGTTCAATAAAAATTATTAAAAAAGAAAAAAAGAAAAGGAGGTATGTAAACTTAGTGTCTTTTTGGAGACGCTGATCATAGTTGCAGCCAATTAGCTATTCCCTGTACTGCCTTGCGGTCTCCTCATGAGGAGCAACTATCTATAGTACTTGTGAGTGATTGCAAGTCTTATCCTTATCCTGAGAGGAATTACAAAGATCTGGTCTACTTGATGGTGCTTCATTCTGCCATGATCATTGATTTTGTTTTTCTTTGAACTGTCTTCAGCTTGCCATTTCTTTCTTCAGAAGTCACAGTGTTATATCCAATATAAAGTACTAAACCATACATTTGTGTTTATAAGAATACATTGAACGGGTACATCAGATTTCAGATTTTCTTTCTGGGGTATAAATTCATTGGTTTACTTTCTGAGACAGAACAGTATCAGAAAGCTCAATTTTGCAGCTATTGTTCCTATTCAAAATGTCCCGAGATTAAAATTTTTCCTGTCTAAAACAGAACGAGCAATTCCTTTTATAGTCTACAATCAATTTTAGCATTTTTGTATTTCTGAACAGTTAACTTTAAGAAGTTGGGAGGGTGCCAAGGAGATGGCAGGGGAACAGAAGCTTCTTTTATTTCCTACTGATGTTCGGGAGGATGAAATGTTTTCAAATTTCTCATCTTTGACTGTAAAAAAGATCAGAGCACAGCAGAACACAATAGCAAAATTTATATTTAAATATATAAAAAGTGCAAATAAAGACTTAATATCTATTATTACTTAGCTACACAGGGGCCAAAAAGGGAAAAGGATAAGTAGAAAAGGAAATACTTTGTTGATATCCAAAATCAGGACATTGAAATATTGATGAGTATCACTAAACATATCAAAAGCGTTGGCCATAAAAAGTGCTTTAAAACTTTCAGAATTGTTGGAAATAATTTTTATAAAGTTATACAGGGTGAAGTTCCACTTAACCATCTTTTGTTACAAAAACTATAATGAATGAGCTGTAGAGGAAATGTTTCTCAAAACAACAAAATGAAGTAAAATGGCTTTCTTATCTATCCTGCTCTTCCTATGGTAGTTTGCATTGGTTGTATGTGTTAAAAAGTGAAATGCCAATTGACAAATGTCTGGAATGAAATTTCTGAGGAATATTAAGAAAATAAAAGCTGCAGCATGGCTAGCGTAACAGATATTATGCCCATTCTTAAAGTTTAAATTATATTGTAGCCATTTTGAGCAAAAATTGGGAATATGTGTAAATTACAGTTGAACTAGCAAAAACATTTTTCCCAATATGATCATGTACATCTTGTTTCTAGATGGTCTTATCACAATATATCAAATCCTGCTTGCTTAAACCTTCTGTCTTTTAGCTATTGTTATGCATAGAGCAATCCAAATTCCTGCCGTATTGAGTGTTTCAGTATATTAATACTGAGGTTATCATGGGTTTAAGGCTAGAAGAATAACTTTTCACTTGGTATCATCAATTGTAGTAAACAGTTTGTATTGGGCATGTAATGAAATGCATGGGTGACCTTGAGGAAAGGAGAGAAGAGATATTCCTGAGGAAACAATCAGACAAGAGGGGCAGGAGCCCACAGTCACTTAACTTCACTTCTCCCAGAGGAAGAAATTAAGGAATGACCTGCCCTAATTGAGCAAACAATTTATACTCTCAGACTTGTAAGATTTCATTAATGTAGCCTTACAATAAAGTAGATTTAACTCATCATCCTCTTTCCTGTTTGGTTTACCCAGAAAGGCTGACAAAATAATGAGTGAAGCTAAAACCTGAGTTAGGTGTTAACTCTTCTTTAGCCTGTTTTACACCTGATCATAAATAGAAGCTTTGATTCTAATTTATATTTGATCTCTTCTATGAGTGCTTCTTGATTTCTGATTAAAAAATATAATCTCCCAGACCTCCCACCAACCCAACCATCCTTTCATTACTACCAAGGGAAGAATCTGGCATTGGTCCATAGAAATATAAAACTCCTACTCCATCTGATACAGCATGAATGATTTTGAAAGTAATGAAAAAAGAGGGACAAGTGTAGATATGGGAGAGAAATACACTTGTCTTTTCATGCTTCTATCCTCTTGGGTCTTTCGTGTTCAAAGCTGAGTGATGTTTCTATAGAAAAAGGATCTGCTATGCTATCCCATCCAAATGGAAGCATGAGTATTTTCCTCATGCTCATTCTGATTTTAAGCAAATGATAGCACTTCCCTTAGGAACATAGTCCTATGTTTTAGCATGCCTTTTGTAGCTTACAAAACGTTCCCGATAATAATGAGGAATATTGACAAGAGTTCTTTTTGTCATGAAGATATCTGACTATAGGTGGCAAAATGAGGCAGATTTCTGATACAACTTCATATTGACACTGAATACTGACTGATGACCCTATTGAGTTGTGCTGTATGAACTAATGAAGAATTCAGAAATGAATCAATCCTATTTTAGCAACTTGAACAAAAGAGTTTACAAAACTTATTTCATAAAATCCACAGGTTTCAACAATGAAATAGTCTAGGTTATCTATTGTATTGTGCATATATAATCATCATCTTAATGAAAATAAAGCATATCTTTATTAAATCTGTCCAAAACCTTTTTCTTGCAAATCATCCCCTTTTGATATTTACAAAAATGTCATGTCCATTGTAATAAAAAAAACATTTTAAAGAAACTACTAATCAAATGTTATCAATAAATTGTACCTTCAATAATTTTAATTCCCACTAGTGTTTTCCTAAAATGTGAAACTAGAAGTATTTTAATTAAGTATTCTGCCATTCCACAGTTTTAGATGATCCAAATTCTCTCACAACTCAAATGAGTTAAAAACCTGATAATAATTTCCTACTAGCCCATGATCCTGTCCCACTTCCAAAATTCTACAAATTTCAACCAAGGGTTAACTTGTAATGCACATTTATAATTGAAGGAGGGTGAAAATTATGTTTCCAGTCTAACATCTTCCAAATTTGGACTGCTTTCTCTAATGCTAGATATAAAATTTTGATTAAAAATTGAGTCATACCCCTGGAGTGAAATCAGAGGGGTTATATAGTCACTTTGACATTATGCCCAGGTAGTTTTTGAATGTCACCATTGCATTCCATACAGAAATAGACATGATTCATAATAATTCAAAAGCTACACTATTTTTTCCAAACAATCTGCAACTATTAGTAATACAGATATGAGTTATTTCCAAGAATTTTGCAATGAAGAGGTGGAAAACCCCAAATTAGCAAATTAATTGGCAAGAGTAGCTAAAAGTATTAAGTACATCTTTCATGATCTGAGATGAGATGCATTTAACTTTTTTTTCTTTATTTGACATCCCAGAGGAAGTTTTTCTAAACTGTCAATCACTATATACTGGAAGTATAAAATGATGGTGAGATATGAGCTTGACCCATAATCACCCTACTTCAGTTTAACATACATAGGTTAGTTTATATAGTTTTGAGAAGAGTAGTATGGTTGAAAGATGTTGATATGATTTGAATTATGTACCAAATTTGAATGTTATCAGTATGTGTTTCCCCCTTTTTTCCAAAATACATACTCAAGCAATAGAAATACCTACGTTAGTTATTTTATTGTATTATTCAGTTTGCATGACTTTGCATCTCAAATTCATGTCTCTTGGGCAATTAACAATACTTAAAAACAAGATTAAAATAACATGACAAAAATTTAAATGACATATACTGTATATCAGATGAGAAATACCAACCAATGGCAATAATTAACCCAGATTAGTTCTGTAATTACCTGTCTGATAAATCCCTATTTGACAACAGACCAGGTTTAGGGAAGATATCTGACTGTGACCCTTCCCTTGAATAATTATTTCAGTTTGCTACTAATAGAAGCAGTCTTTGAAAGCAAAGACATTTTTCCTATGAAAAAGGCCAGCGAGGATTATCTAAATTGAATATCTACAAGTGTTTTCCTCAATTTTTTCCTAAAAATGATAGTTTTGTATTATTGTACTACATTGGAAACATAACATGATATGTCCAATCTATTAAAAAATCAATTAAGTGGGAGCCCTATATTGCCCGATTAATCCTTTGGTTGTCCTCTCCAAACTTCCTTTAAATAAGTCTGAGGACTGGATGGAACTGACAAAGCTTTTCCAGAGCAAATTACATAAGGGGCATAGTATCTTTGGTCTTGATTGAAATATATATATTATTAGCTGTAAAAACAGCTTCATATTGCATACATAGTGCTCACAATTAAGTTTTCAGTTCTGTTTGTTGAATTGTAAGAGGAAGAATCTGAAAAGACTTCTCTTCAGATAATTGACAGTGCTAACATTCCTAACATCTTTGCAAAGACAGCGTCTCCATCTGGTTAAATAAGATTTCAGATGGAGCAGTCTATTGCCCTGCTTTTTATTTAGTTTTTTAAGGAATGATATTAACTATGCCATAGCATTTTTCCTTCCTTCTTTTAGTGAATGTAAAATCTTGGTGCTTATCTATATCAGGACTATGGCATATGCGCTGAGATCAGGCTTAGAAGAATGCTAACTAGAGTGATAACAGTGAAAAAGAGAAGTTAATAGTTTGTTGTATTTTCTTTGATATATATTATTTCTTTTTAATTCTCTTTAACTATCTTATAAGTCTCTCAGAGTTGTGCTGGAGTTGAGTGGCTTCAAAAGTAAAATATTAAATACACCATGTATAGAAGGATCCAGAATATAAAGCAATGTCCTCTTTCAAATATTTGAGGGTGTCAGTCTAATATTTTAAGATAAAAAGCTCTAGTAATTGGTGGATCATTGCTCAGTGGGATTTTACTTATTATTCATTTTGATCCCAGATTTATTATTTTATAAGTAACTCAAGGCAAACATGCATCATACTTCCGCCTCCTATTTTTAACACAACAACCCTATGAGGTGGGTTCGGCTTAGAGAGAGTGACTTGACTAAGGTCACCAGCTGGCTTTCATGCCTTAAGTGGGATTAGAACTCACAGTCTCCTGAATTCTAGCCTGATGCTGTAACCACTAGACCAGACTGGCTCCCATTCTCTTTCTCCCTTAATCAAATAGGAGATTAACATCTTGTCTACAAGTATTTTGGGGCAAATGTTTGGAGTCACAGGGAACTTGTATAGGTCAAAGAGTTGGAAATAGGATGAGAAAGTGAATGTCACTTGGGTCATGCATTTGAGAATGAAGCTAAGGACGTCTTCAATCTCTTCATTTATTACTGCTAAAATACTTTTAGAAGTTAGCCACCTCATGGAAAGCTACCTAGTTAAATATTACTACTATTTTGGAAAAAAACTGATGGACAATGTCAAATCACATTCTGTAATGTATTATTTGTCCTCACTAGAAGTACTGAATCCCATAAGGGCTAACATTTCAAACTAGCTGAGATGCTGGTTTGATGGAAATATCACTTTTTTCAACCAGCTTTCTTGAAGTCTTGGATCAGAGATCAGCTTTCTAGGTTCACATACATGAAACCAGTCCGCCAGGTTCAATTGCTTGTGAGCTCTCAAGAGATATACCATAAAGCAGTTCATTCTGCCTCTGAAGATATCAATCATAACTGCTGGTGAAATGTTAGAAAAAAAGAAAACTAAACCATGGTCTTTCAATAGGAAAGACCATTGCTGCCAGCTGTGAAAGCCTACATCAGTATATTGTATTTCCAATTGTCTTGTAACATATATTATGTCAGCACCTTTTTGGCATATTCATATTTAGGAATAGATGAGCTTTCTCAAAGAATCTGTGGAAGTATCAGAAGGGTCAAGTCTATGGGCAGAAAACTCTGGAATTCCACTCCTCTGGAAGTTGCTAAGCTTGGAAAATAACACTGAAGAGGAATATCACTACAAAACCATAGCAAAACAATTCTTATTAAGACACAATGTTAGATGCAATTAAATGCAGATTAAGAAGCAATTGCCAACCCTATCTTTGAATGTTTTTATTATAAATGTTTCCAATATTTTTAATAAACAAAACTGAAGATGCCCTCATTCTGAATTTTGAGGTACCTGTTATTGATAATCAGGTATCAAATGTAACAAATGGAGACCTACATTATATTTGCTACTCTTCCTTGATTTTGGTGGAACAACCAAATATAGCAATTTCTCTAAACATGTAAATGAAGACTCAGTCTCCAGGCCAAAAGCATCTAAAAAGGTTAAATGATGGCAACTGGACCCAAATTTATTTAAAATGAGATGTTTCGTTACTCATCCAAGTAACTTCTTCAGTCAAAATGAACATTTTGGGTAGGCAGAGTCAGAGAGTCATTGGGATGAACCAACTCTTGCCATGCAGACTGCAGGGGGTTTCTCCCCAAAATAAAAAGCAACATGTAAATGAAGACTTAGTCTCCAGGTCAAAAGTATCTAAAAAGGTTAAATCATGGCAACCTGACCAAAGTTTATTAAAACTGAGATGTTTCATTACTCATCCAAATAATTTCTTCAGTCAAAATGAAAATTTGGTCCAGTTGCCATGATTTTATCTACCTCTCCAAAGTTCCATGTAGAGGGACCTGATGTATTTAGACTACTTCTCAAAGTTTATAATAGGAAATGATAATGGCAAACTGCTTTCGGCTGCGAAGTCAGGTAAAATACATCACAATAACTAACCTACAGAAAAATCAAATAAGAAGAAGATACAATAAAACTAGTTCCACAAAATTGGATCCTTCCATTCTTCCAATAGCTTGAGATGACTTGAGGCAACAGGGTCATTTTTTTGAGGTCTCACAGTTAAATTACTCAGTTTTGTTGGTCCTGGTAAAGGTTATATGAGCAAAGATAGTGAAATGCTAGGAAGTTACAGGACAAGGTTTATTATATGCTCTATAA
This sequence comes from Stegonotus admiraltiensis, assembly GCA_032468215.1. Taxonomy (NCBI): domain Eukaryota; kingdom Metazoa; phylum Chordata; class Lepidosauria; order Squamata; family Colubridae; genus Stegonotus; species Stegonotus admiraltiensis. The sequence continues at coordinate 115,396 of JANHZT010003216.1, read as the reverse complement.
TTTATGATCAGGAAATGAAGTGAAGCATGAAGGTAGGAAAGGTAACTTATCAACTAGGCCAGAGGGAAAACCTGACTATAAGGGGGCAGTTACTTTACAGAGTAAAAATATAAACATTAAAAGAAAATTTCTACAGGGCAAATTGTGATGAAAACAGTTTATTGTTCAGCAGTAAATCATCATCCATTGCACAGTAGTAAGAAATGAAATGGACTAAGAAAGTCTAGAAAGCTAGCGGCAGGAGCTGTGTGTTCATGCAGGCTACAACAATGATTGAAAGGCTAAATTACACTGAAGCTTGTATTCTGTCATTTTGCCTCCCACGTAACATAATGTTAACAAAATGACATGATGGCTGGCCTAAAGAGGAAAACAATGTTTGCTAATGGATAGTGCTAAATACCTCACCTAATTCTGCTCCATCAGTCCTATCAGTCAGGGGAATGCAAATACTGAGCCTGAAATGTAGTGAGGAACCCAGTATGAGAGAAGAAGGAACTTCCTGAAGTTGTTGCTCAGAAAAACAAACAAACAAACAAACAAACAAACAAACAAATGCCTAAATATTTTGCAGTATACAAATAATTCTTGGAGACATTACATGTTAAATAAATGCAATTATCATGGAATCTGTAATCCCAAGTATTAATTTACAAGATATAATTATAAATCATTAAAATATTACAGTATATTTTCCATTATTCCATGCAGTCTTTCTTTCTCTCTCCACATATGTACATCCTTCTCCCTATGTATGGTTCTTTATAGGGGTGGGATTCAGCCAGTTTGCACTGGTTCTCCTGAACCATTTGTTAATTTTCTGAGCAGTTTGGAGAACCAGTTGTTAGAAGAAATCTTTTCCTACTTTACAGGGCTAATCCTGCCAGAAAGGCAGGAAGGAAACATTCTGGTGTGCCTGTGTGTTGTTTCTAGCCTAATCCTTATCTTAATTGCCCTGCTTTAAGTGTTTTAAGAAACTGCCTCTGGGTTAAGCCTTGTTACATTGTAACAGCCTTAATGGTTCTTGGCAGCACACCCAGACTTTCTGTCTGAGTCTGAGTTTCTCCGGAGGTGTTTTCCCCCCCTCCTCCTTTGTGGTACTTTTATTCCTGGGGTTTGACTTCCTTAAAGGGGAAGGATTGTTTTAAGCTTTTTACACTGCTTTAGTGAGTCCTGGCACTGTCCTTTTGGGGTATACTTCTAACACGGCTGGAACAGCTATTTACAGAAGGATTGGCATAGCCATAGAAGAAATGGCTGAGAGGCAGGATGCAAACTTGGCACTCTGTCTGATATTTTTTACTGGCTTTCTGGGGGCATGTGATCTTTCCTTAAATCTGGATGATTTCCTTAGGATATCTTGTGAGGTGAGTGAAACCATCTGGTATCTTTAAGTGGTGCAAATGGATTGAATGATTGCTCTCCTGGGTGGAAAATGTTCACTGAGCACAGGAGTCTCTTGTCTATGGGGATTCTTCAGTCATTTAGGTCATGGTTGTCCCAAAGGTGCTTTTTCTAAGAGGCAACTGGACTTTTTTAGTTTCCAGAAAGTCCAGTTGCCTCTTGAAAAAGCACCTTTAGGACA